>JANHFL010004095.1:31786-34286 GCA_032468155.1 Oxyrhabdium leporinum | reverse complement strand
AGTTTCCATTACGCCATTACATGATCTCTTTTTCATTCCAGCTCCTGATATTTTCATGCTTTTCTCCAATCTATGCCTGACGGTGGCTATTTTTTAAAATTTAAAAATAAAGTAGATAGGGCTTTTCAGAAAGTAACATTAGTTTTTACAGATTGTTGTTTCCTATGGTATTAATCCATACTTGTCAGATCTCAAATTTAATGAACTACTTCAGAGGAAACAAAGCTAGCCTTTTCTTTCTTGCATATGTGAAATTAATCTTCTGCATAGATGTATATATAAATTCACCAGGCATTCCTATAGTCATTTGAAAATAAAGCAGCCCCAATCTTGTCTTCTAAAATATGAAAGGATTCATGTCATGGACTTCCACAGTGAGAAAAAGACTTTTACAGTGATGCTAATTTTTATTGTTTCTTTATTTTAATGTGAGCATTTTGAGATGTGATATTTTTGTCTTGCAGCTGAGTAATTAAAACGTGTTTCATACAAGTATATTACAAGACTTGAAAAGTTCTATTTGGGAATAAGGTAGAATAAAATATGTCTCCTTGTTATCACTTAGAGTATACTAGTAAAGAACCCTACTGTTTTTGTTTTGTTTTGCTTCTTAAAGCCCCCTGCTGCTGTTGATTACACCTAGATCTGCTACTGATTGGAACTGTTAAAAGGCAAAGATAGTGTGGATGGTTGCTGAATCTTTTAATTGTAGCACTAATAAGATGTTTTCCCTGGGACATGATGGAACTGATCATATTAATATAAAATGTCCATGAAAATTCCTTTGCCTTCATATTTTGAAGGTGTGAATCTAGTGCTTTCAATCTTAATGTGACATGTCAGGTGCAAGTTTTTTAAAAAACAAAACACTTCTACTGAGTATAGTTAACAGGGAATGCCATAGGAGGGGGAGGGAAAACCTTGCACAAAATATATATTTGGTATCATGAGAACGTTTTAAAATTTGCAGTTTCTGTTAAAGAGAACTGTAGGAAAAAAAGGAAATCCTCGACTTATAGCCATTAATTTAGCTACTGTTTGACGTTACAACACAAAAAGTGATTTATAACTGGTCCTTGCACTAATGATTTTTGCAGGATCCAAATGGTCATGATCAAGATTCGGGTGCTAGCCAACTGGCATGCATTTACACAGGGTTATGCGATCATGCTTTGTGATCTTCCCAGTTGGCTTCTGACAAGCAAAATCAATGGGGGAAGCTGGATTTGCATAATAGCCATATAATTCACTTAACAACTGTAGTGATTTGCTTAAAACTGTGGCAAAAATGCCTTTGCAAAATTGGGCATGACTCACTTAATCATATTGCTTAGCAATGGAAATTTTGCTCCCAATTGTGGTTGTAAGTCAGGGACTACCTGCATATACATATGTGTTCAAATTTCTCTGCCTTTTAAGGGCAGGTACGGAAAATATCCATGTTTATATCCATGTTTAGTGAAAGGAAGTGCTGTTTCTATTTCAGACAAAGAAAGGTCCAAAACTCAACATTTGATGCACACCTTCTATATGTGTTTGTGTGGTGGGTGTATGTGACACACACACACACACACATGTAAATTCAAAATGAGGATTGGAAGTAATCACAATAAAAACAATGCATTTTTATCATTTATCACCTAACATGGGTTCAGCAGCAGAATTTACAATTGCAATAGCTATTGACATCCCATGGCTAGTAGTTTTCAGCCTCAGAAACACGTACTGTTTTGCAAACAATTACAAAATTATATGACATTAAAAATCCTACAGTTACTTTCTATAAAAGATGATTAATCAGTTAAACCAAATGTTAATGATTAAATGGAATGCAGAATTGATTGATATGTGCCACCACATTGTCAACTCTTAGTGACCACCTAGATAAAGTTTATCTAGGTAAGAGCTGATTTACCAAGTCCTTCAGGGCTACAACAGTGCACACTTCACCTCTGTAACTCGGTCCATCCATCTCGGTGCTGATTGTTTCCTTCTTTCCACCTTTCCAACATTGGAGACTTGTCCAGATATCTAAGTCTTGGCCTAACATATCCAACACATGATATTTATGTCTAACAATTTTCTCTCTGAATAAGAATTCAGTTTATTTACTTGATGATCAGTTTATTTTCTTAACCAACCATGATACACTTAGCAGTCTTATCCAGTACCAAAGGTAAAAAGCATCCATATTCTTCTATCCTGCTTTTTTGAAAGTCACTTCTGTAGAGTGTCCAGGGAAAACCTTTGCTGGCATAATTCTGATCTTTGTAGTTAGAAATGCAATCTTGACATCTGAATATATTTTCCAAGCCCTTCATTGCAACCTGTGGTACTGGTCTGCACAGTATTTCTTGTCTACTAATTCCTTTACTGTTGACACTTGATCCTTAAAAGGCAGAGGCTTCTTATAATCTAAGTATTTTGATTGTTTATTCCTAAGGCTCGTTATTCTACCTGTTGTCATTCATATTTAATTTTAATCCCATATTTTCATTAT
>JANHFL010004094.1:396605-425191 GCA_032468155.1 Oxyrhabdium leporinum | reverse complement strand
GCGGTCGACTGGGTTTGCATGGGTGGGCTGGGCTGGGGCTAGGATGGCATGGGACAGTCCCTCGCCGTCTCTGGGACAGCCCCACAGGACAACTCTGGGCCTATCGCGGGCCGAATTCGCCCCGCAGGCTGCGTGTTTGACACGTCTATTGTAGAGAAAAAGGATGAGGAAGGAATATTGATATGTTTGCCACCGTTAGTTGTACATGAAAAAAAAAAGGTGAGACAAAAATCTAAAAAGAAATACTAAAGCAAATAGAATCAGAGATTTGGCATTGTTGAACAGATGTAGGAGTGTAGAGTGTGGCTAGTGGGGTCATTTTCCCTTGATGGATCTGCAGTCGTATCTGGAAGAACCCTATCATTATTTTGGTGATCATTTTTTCTCTCCTTTCTCTGCCCCCAACACACAAACATATACAGATGTAAGAGTTGGAAAAGGCCATTTAATCCAACCCTTCAAGATACGTATCCAAATGTGCCCCCAATAGACAGCTGTCTAGCTTCCCCCATGAAGTTACATCCAGGGAAGGAGAGCATAACATCTTTCTCAGTTATTGGTTCATTGTCATACCGCTCTTACTGTCAGAAACTTTTTCCAACATTCAAAAACCCTTTTCCCTTCCACCCATATACTTACCATATTACATATTGATGTTAAAAAGTTCTATTCTAAAAAGTGACAGTATACTGTTTTGTTCTGACAATATAATGGCAAAGTTATTTCTGAGGTTGCACCATTTCAGTATCATTTCAAAAAGATTCCATGTGCCAAATTAGCTTTCTGTGGGACTAGACCTTCATTGTGTTCAAAATCCCTATAATGAAAGAATGGATGTAAACAGATTTCTACCATAGGGTGCCCAATGCCATCTCTTATTCCTGGAGCAGATGCATAGGCATGAATTGGAATAACCTATCTTAGCATTACTGTGGAAGTCTAGCCAGTATTTATCAATCTCAGCAACTATAAGATGTGTGGATCCTAGTTGGCATCACGGCTTGGGAATTCTGGGAAATGAAGTCCACACATCTGAAAGTTGCAGGGTTTGAGAAACTCCAGTGTGGAATCTGGTTCTTTTTTCCCAAATTATTGTAAGGCTTGAGAATTCACATATTAACAATGATTCAAGCCTTTCTTCCCTAAATTTCTGTTTCCTTGTTAAATAAAGAGACTACACAGCCTATAACAGCATGGACATAGTTTCACTAAGACCTTGCAAATCAGGAATGTGGCCCAGTTAAAAATAAGCATTAGATAAGTAGGTTCTAGGGAGAAACTCACTGGAAGGAATGAACATAAGGTATAAAATATTTCCCAACTACTAGGTTCATGCCACTTATTGGAAGAACCGACTGCCTCTAATTGAGAATACTTATACGGTATATTGCCTTTGCTACCACACTTCAGTCCTCTGCTAGCAATCTGAAGACAATCTGTGAACTTCTTTAAACTTGTTGATCTCAAAGAGCAAAACATGCTTTGGAGTCATAAAAAGAAAAAAACACCTCCTTGGGGTTATTATTTTTATCTTCCTATAAAAGGGACATAAAGATGTTTTCTCCCTCATTATCTACATATTTGCCTCACCTTCTGTGCATTTGTTCAGCTCTTTATATGGAAAACCTATGAGAAGGAACCTGTTAAGCCATCAACCTACTTTCCCCCAATTAGTCAAGATTAAGAGAGACGGGATAACTTCATACCTCTGCCTCTATGTTCAGAAAGTCAGCAGAGAAAGTCGGCTGTGGAGAAAAAGATGTGTTTCACACAGCCTCAAAATATGCAGAATATGAGAGAAAGAGAGGGGGAGGGAGGGAGGGAGGAGAGGGAGAGAGAAAGGGAGAGAGAGAAACTGACTATGTCTACTCCCACCAGAAACAGGAAGTAGTTTTGGAGTCTTCAGAACAAGGCAGGCAGCCCAGGTCACAACAGTCAGTAAGTCTGGGGCGTCAATATAAAAAGCCGATCCTCCTCCTTACTGATCCACTTCATCAGCTTGTTGACAGCGCTGACAGCTGCTGCTTTGGTACCCAGGGGGCTGAAGCACACGTAGAGTTCAAAGGCACTGGTCACCTGGAAAAAGTTTAAATTTCTATTACAATATGCAATCAGAGCAAAACAGTTCCTCTATGTTACTTTTGTCTATGGAGATTCTCGGTCATCCGGGACATGGATGTCCCAAAGGTGCTCTTTCAAGAGGCAACTGGACTTTCGGGTTTTCCCCTGAAGATGTTTTGTCTCTCATCCAAGAAGCTTTCTCAGAGCTTCCATTTCCTACCATCCAGTCAGAGCTGAGGAAGCTTCTTGGATCAGAAGTGAAATGTCTTCAAAGAAAAACTAGAAAGCCCAGTTGCCTCTTGAAAGAGCACCTTTGGGACTTTCATGTTACTGTTATCATGCCAAGCAAATTGCCCCTATTGTTTTCATCGCATACAGATAATTGTTGCCATGTTTCATTGGGCCATTTGCTCTAAGTGAAGAAACCTTGTGCAAGGTTTTAGTTGTACACTAATATACCTCCCAGGTAATAAAGTTATTTGGGACTAGGTCCTGCTTTTACTACATTTTTTCTAGAAGCTGTAGTAATGAAATAATTCTTACCCAGGCCAGGAGATTTTCATTGGATCCAGTATAATAGATGTTATTGAGAGGGCGGGCAGAATTGTGAGCTCGGCTATGCAAGTACTGATACAATTCCAGGAGTCTTTCCTTTTCTTCCTCAGTGATGTAGGGAGCTTCGATCTCTGGGCTGGAAAAAACACACTTCCATTGAATAATACTTTTTGTCATAAAGGTAAATCAAATAACTAGGTTTTTTTTGCCTAAGAGAAAACTTTTCACTTCGGCAGAGTTTACAGCCAGTGATTTTACTAAATAATTGTTCCCCATTCCCAATTTCGGAATCAGCTACCATTAAAACAGACTCTTTAAACATTAGAGTTTAAATTTTATTAATACCAGATATTGTTGAGAATTGGGATCAGGACCTTGTTTAGACTCAGTAATTCTAGGATCACATATGTCTCCCAAAGCCTCAGGGAGAGAACCTGTCTAAAAGTCAGTACGATTATATTTATATGCTCTAATGACAAATTCTTGACATTCTATTATTTATATACCTTAAGAGTACTTGTATTGGAAATAGGGAAAAGAAAAAAATAGATAGTCTATCAATATTAGTTATAATTTAGGATATCAATGTTATTATCCAGCATTAAAATTATTTGACCTTTTCAATTCAGAGTCAAGGATAACATTGGCAAGGGAAAAAAAAACACAACACATTCTAACTTGCATCAACTTATTTGTTGTATAATAAGGATTTTGAACATGTGTGCATTTTTTGTGTACCCAAATTATTGTTTAGATGTCTAGAAGGAAATTAAATTCTCCCTGATCTTGCCTGGTTCTTTCTCTGGGTCTTATTTACTTCTTGTGCACAACAAAGGTAAAGTATAGCCTGTGACCCAAAGAACCTGGAGACTTCTTTGCATAAACTGGGTGTAGATATTTGTATACAGATGGTCCATAGGTGGAACTAGAGTGTACTCTTTTCTGTCTGTAACACTCAATTATTATTTTTTTCTGTTTCATTCCAGAAGAGACTGCTAGACCTAAAGGACAGATTTGATAATTATCTCCCATGTCAGTTCAGGAAAAGGATTCTACAAGCAATATTTTCAAAGTGCATCTACATTACTTACCTATCTCCTCGCCATTAATTTATAGGTGTAATTTGGATTGGACTCTTGAGGATATAAAATGTCTCCTGAAAGTGTGATTAGACTATTCAACTAGACAACAAGCTCTACGGCAAAACTAGGTTCTTGGCTGCTGCTTTTCCGTAGGATTATGCAATAAACCACATTGTCTTTCTCATTTGTAGCACGACCTGACTACCCATGTTAACTTTTCATTGCTGTTCATTAAAATAGCGATATATATACAGGGTTTTGAAATCTGGCCAGTGTTAAACACAGCAAATTATTAGCAGGATTGTTCAAATACCTATAACTCAAAAGATGGAAATGATTTTTGTTTCCTAGTGAGAGATTGTGCACGTCAATTTGTAATTTAATCTGTTTTATTAATTCAGTAGGCGCTAGATATCCCAAGGTTAAATATGGATGCCATCCTCCTGAAATAGACTATCCGAGACAAACTAAATTGAGGCCATCAACGCAGATTAGGTAAATCAATCCCATCTATCCTTGCAGAGTATTAGAGAGAAGCTGGAAGATGGGTGTTGCCCAGAATGGACTCTCACCTGGTAAAAAGTCCTGAACTCTTAGATTTGTAGATGAAATGTTGAAGGTCTGGAATTCCCACCTGGGAGACACTGTAGAAAGGAGCACGCACTGCTTCCAAGAGAGCATGATGAACACCACGCTTTTTTAGGCGTTCTTGGAACTTTTGCTTGCAGTGAGATACAGTAAAGAAGTCCTCACGATCAGTAGAAATCAGGACAAGGCACAAGTCAACATTTGGTTCCAAATAAGAAATGTGAGCGTGGAAAAAACCATTGGAATTGAACTTGGGAAGGCATATTGGAGTCCAACCTTCTCCTTCTCTAAATGAGGAGGATGAGCTAATGAGATTAAAGAGTAAATGGAGATCAATTGGATGAAGGAATTGGTCCCTTTTCCTCACAAGTGATACCAGTTGGTTTTTTGACAATAAGATGGCAAATACCAGGCTTTTCGCTTTGGCTTGTTGAAGGCAAGCACTCACCACATCCCTTACTCCAGCAGCCATAGGCAGGCAACGTGCTGCCCCCATGAGAAAACTGGGGTCTCTAGCCATCAAGTCTACCAAGTTGTCAGTTATACGCTCAGAGCCTGCTAACAGTCTCCTTAGATCAAAGTTCTGCTTCTGTTGGAATATCCGGTTAAGCTGAGTCAATGTCAAGAGACTGACTATCTGGTAATAGATATAAAGGAGTTCTTGAGCAATTTCTTGCTCTGACTGTCGAGTCTGAGCCACTGCAACAAGCACCAGGGGACTCTTGCGCAGAAAGACCACCTTGTATCCATCTGGCAGAGTCAAAATGGAGAGGGAGAGAATGAGAGAAAGTGTGTCAATATTTTGAGCTACAGTGGTAACCCTAAGGCCCTTTTTGAAACTAGTTTTTATTTCAGTGAGGGTTATTCTTGGGAATTGCCATTTCCTGATAATGATTGGGTTTTGCATGCTAGGGATGTTTTATTAATCTCTACCTGCAATCTAAAATGGTACAAACTATAGGTTTATTAGTTCTATGAGAAGTAATGGGAATTAATTAAAATTATTCTTAGGTTTTGAAAGTTGTTACTTAAGAAGTTTTGACTAATTCTCTTCCACCTATAGGTTGGACACTAGCATCCAGTCATGTTCTTCTGTTTGAACATGGATTTTGGTCAGTTTTATTATAAATTGACTTTGGATCTGCTCTTTACAGAAACATTCTATTTTGTTAATCTAGGCTTTGCCTGATGCTACACTAAAGATGAAATAGCATATTATCAAATTATTGAACTTGTTAAGTTCAACCGAATTCCCCCGTCCATCTTAAATTATTTCTTTGTTAATTTTAATGTCTTACTGTTTTAATCTTTTATAATATTGTTTTATTAGATTGTAAGCCACCTAGGGTCACATGACAGTGTGATAGGCGGTGAGTACATTTAATAAATAGATAATTTACGGAAGCATTTTTGATTGTTTTGTGTAAAAGTCAGCACTATGTCATACTGGTATCTCTGCAGAAGACTGCACTCTAATTTCTTCTGTATTTCTACTTTCCAACAGGCCTACTTTGTTGGGAAGAAGGGTGTGAATGAGTACCTGCGTGAATTGATCTGATGGCATTCTTCTCTGCTTCTACAAAGGAGACCAAAGCCATCATTACTCCCATGGTAGTAGACAAAGCCTCTTCACACCCATATCGTGAGTATATGGGCTTGCCTGCCTCGCTTAGAACAAAAATATGCTTCTGATGCACGCGCCAGGCCTCCATGGTTATATCTTCTTCTTCTTTCCCTGATAGGGCTGAATCTCGGCGTGAACCTTGTGGTGAGAGTTCCAAATTGCCCTCACTGTTCTGCCTTATCTCTTCTTCCAGGTCCAGTGCTATACCAGTAAGTTGTGTGCTTAGTTCGCTGAAATCCTTGCTGATCTCTTCCATCTTGAGCTCATCACCTTGAGACTCCTCCCTCTCGTCTGGGCTCTTGGGTGCTGATTCTGCATTGTCTGTACCAGTTAGGTCCTCATACGACCTAGTGTGAACAAATATGGCTCCCTCTTGGCCTGCCCCTGATAAATAATCAGAATAAGTGGTCGGTTTTTCAGAACAGAACTAGGTAACAGTTTAAGCTGGGACAGAGGCATCGGAACAGAATGACTTGCAAACCTCCTCAATGTATCGCCCTATGTAAGATGGTAAATAAATCATGATTTTTCTTTAAACTTGTGCTAAAATTTCTGTTTCTGTGCTTTGTGTTAACTAAGGAACAGGGCATTACATTTAAATATTAAAGGTTAGAAGATTGCTTTTATTTTAATGAATATTCCATACCACCCTTACTAAAATGGATGTTCTTCCTTTGAAAATAATGTAAAACAGGCAGATCTTTTAATTTTAATATTTGAATGTGATAACTAATACCTGAGCTCAAAAGTTTTTAATTCTTATACACGAATTGAAATTCATTGTCTGTCTTTCTTCCTTAAGTAGGGCATGCATATTCTTTAGGTACATTTAATATATTAGTCAAAGAAGGCTGGATGTATTAAGTATTTCAAAGCAGTCAAAGAAAAATTGAGCATTAAGTTCCCAATAATAATCTGAAATCAAGTTAAGAATCTCAGAGTATAGAGTCCTAGTTTTACAGGAATATGGCCCATTAAGCAGAAACAGTGGTTTTCATTCCATGAAAATATATGATTTAGGATTAATTATTCTCAGAATTTGAAATCAGGATTATCTCTGTTCATGTATTATTCCAGATGATTCCCCCCCCCCTCCCAGTGCCATGAACATATGTTTGTTTTGTAGGGCGTTTTTTCACCTTTTTCTTGTATAATTTTTGATACTTCTGCTACATATGCTTGGACATGTTACTATTATTCTTCCTAATAAAACCCAGGAAAGTGAGCATACTTTTTGATATCAGCCTGAGATTAGGATCTTGGGTAGCAATTTAGTGGATTTTCAGAGTTGATTTAATCATACGTTTATAACTTTGCCATCTGCACTGGCTGTCCATCTCACCGTATAAAAAGGATACCATATCTCCGTTGAGGTGTGGTTTTCCTTACATGTCTCTTTTGTATATGTTTGGAATTACCTACCCTGCCTTTCCTTTGTACAAATAAAACACAGATTTTTTCTTTTTCAAGCTTCCGCTTAAGTTCTTCTTTTGGCTCACTGTTGGCTTAAGCATATTGCCAGATCTTACAATCTAAAATAGAACTGATTATAATGCATATCCATACTCTCTGAATATATCATATATATATGAAAAAAGAGTGAAGGGATTAACAGGAGAGGAAAGATTAAGAAAGATGTTGCTAAGTGGAGTTGATGAGATTCTCAGAAAGGAAGATTTAAAAAAAATATCAAAGAAAATGTATGAAGCAGTGAATTGGCATGCTAGAAACAACAAAAGTGTATGACAATAGAAAGGTAAGCTGAAATATAATGCATGGTTTTAGCGTCAATTAGATTTACTTACATTACCTTTTCTTTATCTCATTCCTTAATTTCTTTGGCTCATTATTTCTTACTCCGTTTCTGAGTTTGGCATAGGTCTATTTATCCCCTATCCCCCCAAAATAATAACATGATTGTATATGTGTGTTGTGTGTAATAAGAACATTATTCCACACAAAATGCACAATATATGTGTACTGTGACTCACCTGGTTCTGTTCCCTGAGTCAATCCTGTGGTTGGACTCTCTGACCTCTCGGACTGCTGTCCATCAGTTGGTGCCAAGGACCCATATGGCACATCCTTCTTCTTATAAACATCCGCAGCCATAATTAGAAACTAGTGGAGATCTGCAAGTAAACAAACCAAACCTACTAACTTTTTTTGTATGTATGTATGTATGTATGTATGTATGTATGTATGTATGTATGTATGTATGTATGTATTTATTTACAGGACTTATCTCATATAATTCTGGGCAGCTTATAATAGTCCCTAAAATTTAGAACTTTCCAGCTTGAATTAATAATCAAGTACATTTGAGTTTCATTCTAGCATACTAGCTATATAAGGGCACTGCCAGGGTAGAAACACTTTAGTATAATTAATCCTTTTCAGCTCCACTATATCTTTTTTGAGGCGCAACAACCGGAACTGCAATTTTCCACCAATGGTCACACCATAGATTTATATTATGTTATAATATAATAGTTACAATACTGACACCTCTACTTTCAATGTCATTTCTTATTATTCCTAACTTGCTTTTGGCCTTTTTTTTACAGCAGATGCACATTGCACTAACACTTTTGTAGAACTGTTCACCATTACTTCAAGAAAATTAATTAAAGCAGTCATATCTTTTTTTGGGGACCAGCATAGTACCCTGAAAAAATTGTGCCAGCTTTAACAGAGAATGCTGTTTTTGTTCAGTGTCTAATACACTTCTGAAACATTTTTTGAATCCCTATGTAGGAACATTAAGCAACCTGATTTTCTTGACATATTTTAGACTTTTATCCATATTAGCTCTAGCCAGAATGGCCTACAGAAGAGAGTTACAGTATAATAATAAAAACATTTGTAGGCCACAGATAACATCTCTCATATGTAGCACATGACTAATTTGGCAGACTTCCTTCTCAACTGCAAGTATCTTTTTCCTAATACCGTGCTTTACTTAACCAATAAGAAGGAATTTTTTCTCCTCCCAAATGTGGTTACAGCCATTATTGTTGAAAAGCTTAGATACTTTTGAAGATTAGCATTTGCTTAGAACAGTTTTCCAGGAAAATTTAATCCTTTTTGTAATACCTCAATGGGATTTTTCTTCCTTTTCTCTCTTTTTGTGTCCAGTTACTTCTTTTCCTGACCTCATCTTTTTTAATCCAGTTGTTTCCCTAATTTTTTTCTTTCCAGTTATCTCTTTCCTTCACACCTTCTCCATACTGTTTGTTGTTTTTGTGTTGCTATGTCTGGGAAAGGGAAATATATATGCATGTAATCTTGTGTGCTTTCTATGGCTGAGAGACAGTAGTTGATAAGTGCTACAGTGATTATACATCCTTTATTATAAATAGAATAGTTCTTTATTTCAGAAAGTTGTCTTTCAGATCTTTTACTTTCTCTGCGTGGTTTGTATAGTTTATTTTTTAGGGTTTTTAATTTTAATGATGATTTTGTCATCATTTTCATAACGATTGTTTTTAGCAATAATGTTGCTATTGCTATTCATTGTTGTATGCCATTTAGAGTCACTTTTTGTAAGATGGAAGATTTAAATGTGAGAAGTAAATAAAATTTAAATCTTTATAAACTTCTTTCAGATTTGCCCTCTTTTCAAGTTTATCCTTTATTTTTTCCAAGAAAACATGGTGACCATAATATATGCAGATGGGGAAATCAGTTGGAAATTAATCTCATTTGGTAAATGAGATACGAATTTACTGGCAATTCTTTCTAACTCATACTGTAGTTATTAATACAACTAATTTTAATACAGCATTTTTTTTGTACATCAAACATGCAAACAGACACATACACAGACAGAAACACAAAAATCTGTAAACACACATACAAGGATATCAGTTGAACATATTTATCGGGTGGAGGGTCTCTGGGATTGGTTTCAATTCTAGCTGGCAATCCTAAATTGGTAGGGAAGCTGGGCACTGCACAAATTTTTATCCGTGTTTATAATTTATTTCCTTTCATTTCAGAGGAGCCATTTTAATTTCAGAGTTGTCTTCTTCCTGGGTAGCGTTAATAGTTCTTGTTTATCTCTAGCCCTCTGTAATTCAATAAATTGTGATTAGTAAAGTTCGTTTTTCATTTTCTCAAGGCCAACTGGTGCCTTATCTAGAGATTACTAAGTGTTTATTGCTGCAGGAGCTAGCCTGGACTTCATTCCTACCCTCATGATTCAGATTTTTGCTTCCCTCTTGACTTCTAGTGTGTATTTGCTTTTGAGGGTTCACAGTTAACCCATTTATATTCTTGATGCCAGGGCATTTTTATACAACTGGCGTACCAGATGAATAGCTCCTACACAATTCTTTGTAGGGAGTTAGTTCCATGGACTGGTAAAGACTGTTGTATGAAGAACAGAAATAAAATTCATTTATAAGATCAAATCTGGAGCACTATTTAAACTGGTGCTGAACGTCTTCTGAAGTGTCATTTGAGTTCACAAGTGAGAAATAATTAAAGCAACCATATCAGCGCAGCAAAAAACTGGGCAAGCACTAAATGGTAGCAAGGCAATAAAGACAATTCTAACTTTGCTACCATGTAGTACTTGTTTAGATTTTGGCAACCTAGATCTAGTAGCTTTAAAAAAATTCCCTGAATGACAGAATTTTTCCCCCGAGTTGAGTTGGAGTCCTCAACTACCTGCAGTGGCAAATCAAGCCATTCTCAGTTCTGTAGCTGAAAGCATTTCATTCCTTTCTGCTAAATACGAACAGGCATCCATGTATCCCTAAGAATATGAAGTGGTGCAAATTCTTCTTTCACCCTCAGTTTGCATTTTATACCAAAGCTGGTTACAAAGTTGAACGTGGGGGAGGGGGAGGTGCCAATTAAAAGTTATTCTATAAATATTTCAAAATAACATGGCTATTTGTCCGGAAATGAAAAGAATCCTGAAAACCAGTCAGTTGCCTGGTAATTTAGATTATTTGAAGATAGACAATTAAATTGCAGATTTTTCTACATGAGAAATTTCTCTACATGTGTTTTTGTACACATCTCTCCCTCCTAAATGATACTGTGAATTCAAATTAATACATGGTTTGGGCATGTGTACTGATGCCAACTTTCACTTTCCTTCCACCATGTGTTATCATAGCTAATGCTCTTGGAGAAAAATCTTTTGGAGCACATCAATAACAACTTCAACCTCTGTTTAATTTTCAGACTCTGGTAAATGGCTCTGATCTCATAAGAGATGAATTTGCATGAAATTCAGTTGCTGCATTTCATTGTCATCTGCCACAACAGCTAAGTTTCAGTTGCTGGGGCAGCGCTGAGAATATTTGCAAAATTGAAGACAACAGGCCTAAACTCTGTATATTTCTTCCTGTTTACACTTTCAGTTCAGGCATATAAAGGGTACTTACAGTTTTGATAGGAACAAGCTGTCGACAGAGAAAACGTCAGTGAAAGTCTGCTTCTCCGGTTGTGGATGAAATCTGAGCAGAAGGGGAAGGACGTAAAGCTCCCGGGGAAGGGGAGGAGGAATTCAGTCAGCAGAGATCATCTTAGGAAATTCTTCCATTGGAATCTAGAGCATGCTTTCAATCTCGCCAGCTATCTTCTCCAGCTACAGCCAGGAAAGTACTGTGCGCTGACTACTTCTCCTTTTTCAAAGGTCACTTTCTCAATGCCACAGATCCCAGTGCATCTTGGGAATTGTAGTCCACAATTCTGTAGTTTGATGTTTTGACGGACAAAAAGTGAGATTTGCTTGTAATGGAGAAGTAAAAACGATCCACATTTGCCAACATTTGAAAGGTAGGATAGATTTAGACTATTCAGAACTTCTTGATCTCTTCGGTAATGTTGAAAATATAATAAAATTGATATGGTATTAAATGGGCTATAAATGCATAATTTCTAATCTTAAAGAACACTGTCAGTGTTCTCATGTTACAAAGGGAAGTTTATAAAAATCTTATACCACTGTTTATTTTGATGTTTTGAACATTACACATACATTTTCTTAAAAATATTTTTTTTCCGGGGTTGCTTCCAAAGAAGATATTCTTTGGATACTAAAGAGGAATTATTACAAAACCTTGCACCATTTAAAGGAATATAATTGTGATCTTCTGTGTCAGTTTTAAAAGGGAACACAAGATAAGGCATCATTTTTTATTACAATTAAGCAGCTGAATTTAAAATACCAAAACACTATTTTTGTTTCATTCTATATTCTACTACTTGGTTTGGTATATGGCAAAGGATATTTCATTATTTCCGTATTTTAAAAAATCCTAGGATAAGGCAAGCCTCTTCCAGATTTTCTCAAACAAAGTCCAAGTTGGTATCCCTTCCATGATACGCTAGAGCTAGACATTACATTTATGGGATTGTATAGTAATTGCTTATGTTATTTGTGATATGGCTTACTCAACCAAGAAAATGATGTTAATGAGTTTCAGTTTGGAAGTGATGCTCTTTCCTCAAGGCATATTAGAGAGAACGAACTGTGGTTAGCAAATGTTGTCAAATAACTAACATAAATATAGGCTGTACATAAATACATAAAATTGAAAAGATCTGCTAAAAACTAGAGAGATAAATATAAACATGTTTATTCACTAGCTAAAATTTGTCAAAAGTAGGTTGGTTACAATTAAGGTAAAATGTAAAGTCTTCCCAAATTTAATAGAATTGTGGCCCCTTCCTTTGGTGTTTCATTATTTTAACTTTATCTGTAATGTTTTCTATTGTGGCAGTTGAAAAGATCATATTAATCCACACCTCAGTTGCTGAGTTATCTAAAATTTTCCAGTGTTGGGCAATTATTAGGTTAGCTGCTGAAATTAAGTAGAAAATAATTTCCTTATTTTTCAGCTTCAATTTTGGTCCCATAAGTAAGTGCGGTGACTCTAACTTTGGGGAGCATTTAATTCTTTGTTCAGTGAGAATGCTTATCTCCCCCCCCCGCCCCCCAATATGTTAAAAGGATATGGTTTCATATAATGTATTAGATTTTTATTATGACTTTTTTTTACATATAACTCATATTTTACACATAATTCATACATATCTACTGTAATAATCATATTTTCCACACAACAAATTGACTGCTAGTCATAATTCATATCCTTCTTTTCTTTCTAGTGATATATTCATGAAGCATATGCTCTTGGATTCTTCTCCTGGTTCCTGGTTCCATGTGCTTCCCATCTTCAAAAAAGAAAAAAAAAGTGGATCCAGGAAACAATAGACCAATCAGCCTGACATCAATGCCTAGGAAGATCCTGGAAAAGATAATCAAGAAACAGATCTGTGATCTGGAAGCAAACAAAGCTATTACTAAAAGCCAAGATAGGTTTGTCAAAAACAGTCCATACAAACAAATATAATTGCTTCTTTGACAAAGTGACTAAATGCTGTAGACATAGCATACTTGGACTTCAGTAAGGCATTTGATTAAGCAGACCACAACCTACTTCTCGGTAAGATAAAAAAATGTGGGATAGACAGCATTATGACCAGATGGATTTGTAAGTGGCTGACAAACTGTAGTCAGTATGTAGTCTTAATGGAACTACATCTGTATGGAGTGGAATATGCAATGAGGTACCCCAAGGCTCTGTCTTAGGCCCAATACTCTTCAACATCTTCATAAACAATTTAGGTAAAAGGATAGAAGGGGAATTCATCAAATTTGCAGATGGCATCAAGCTAGGGAATAGCTGACACTTTAGAAGATAGGCTCACTGGGGCCCTATTCAACAAAATGCAATTCAGTGGTGAGAAAGATAAGGTTTTACATTTAGGCAAGAAAAATCAAATGCACAGGTACAGAATAGGGGACATCTGGCTGACAGAGAGGAAACTAGGCGTCCTAGTGGGCAACTTTTTCAGTATGAGCCAGCAGTGTGCTGCAGCTGCCAAAAAAAGCCAATGCAGTCCCAGGCTGCATCAACAGATAAATAGTATCAAGATCACATGAAGTATAAGTACTGCTATATATTGCTTTGGTAAGCCCACACTTGTAATAACATATCTAGTTCTGGTCACCATGATACAAAACAAGATGTTGGGACTATAAAAAGAGTGCAAAGAAGAGCAACAAAGACGATTAGGAGTATGAGGCTAAAACATATGATTAAATGGTTGCAGGAACTGGATATGTCTAATCTAACAAAGAGGAATAGGGGGGACATGATAGCAGTCCTTCAATATATGAGGCTGGCTGTCACAAAGAAGAGGGAGACAACCTATTCTCCAAAACACCTGAGGGCAAGACAAGAAGTAATGAATGAAAACTTATTAGAGAGCTGCAATGCAGAATTAAGGATAAATTTCCTGACAGTGAGTATAATTAACAAGTGAAATGGCTTGCCTTCAGAAGTTGTAGCTGTTCCATCACTGCAAGTTTTTAAGAAGAGGTTGGATAGCCATTTGTCCAGAATAATACAATGTATTGAACTAGAACAGGGGTGTCAAACTCACATCGTCATGACGGTGTCACGTGATGTATAGGGACTTTTTTTCCCTTTACTAAACGAGGCGTGGGCAGCATGTGACACATCTGGCCTGCCGGCCAGCAGTTTGACAGCTCTGAACTAGAAGATCTCAAAGATCCCTTCTAACTCTGTTATTCTGTATTCTGGTAAGATATAAATGATAGCCTTAGCCCATCCTTATGACAAGTTGCCCTTAAATAAATCTAATTTTTATTTTAATTACAAAATAACCTGTTTTAATAGACATTGCTTAGATCAGATTTCTGTCCTTAGGAATGCTCACACCCAGAGAAGATTTCAACCTCTAATATTTATTTCGTTTAAAACATTTTTAGTTACTCATCTTTCAGACAACTTTGGGTGGCTCCCAATCAAAGATTTTAAAGAAGATACAAAACCATTTTAAAAGCTAGTTAAATATATAGTATATCACAGAAGTGAGCACACCCTCTCACATTTTGTAAATATTTAAGTATATATTTTCATGTGACAACACTGAAGAAATGACACTTGGCTACAATGTAAGGTAATAAGTATACAGCTTGTATAAGTGTAAATGTACTGTCCCCTCAAAATACCGCAACGCACAGCCATTAATGTCTAAACTGATGGCAAGAAAAGTGAGTAGATATAGATATACTTAAATATTTACAAAATGTGAGGGGGGTGTACTCACTTCTGTGATATACTATATAAAACACTACTAGTTATTAACATGACACATTTAAATGATGGTTTGTTGAACAAGGCAGTGGTTGGGTTTACATGTGTCCTAAGAATAACAACATAGTTAAATGCGCATAATATGCTAAATAACCAATTTGCAAATATGGTTATTATAAGAGAAGTTTAAAAAAGCAAAGCGTGGAGGAAATGTGATGGTTTCAGTTATACTTTGGTGCCCAGAGGTACTGTGTCACTTATTGTCCTAGAAGATGGAATTACAGTTGTCTTTTTTTTTGTTATACTTTCTGAAACCATTTTAAAAGGGATTATTTTTATTACCGACCAATATCCACCACTGAGAATGGTATCCGAGTTAATACAACACATTGAACCAATAAGTAGTTGCCAACAGTGGAGTCTAGCTTAAGTTTGGAGATAAAGTGATGAATCTTGATGAATCACTTCATAATAGCATGCGAGACACCCTAGACTTACTAAAATATAATTCCTGATGTCCTGATTTTGTTCTCAGGATTTGATGTTTTAACACAATGCAGCTCACATTTATAAGGCCATGCCTTAGAAATTTTTAATATTCATAACGATGTTTGTAATGGTAGGCGTGGATAAATTATGTATTCAGGGATGAGATCTTTTGCAAATATTAGTCCAAGTTCAGTACTACGTCAGATTAAGAGAGGCGATTGCTGTATTTTCCCATTCTCAAATTATTCCCGATTATACTTTGCTAGATCTTTGATCTCATCCGTGCATGATGTAATGCCAAATTACATTACGAGTCGATTTAAAAGGCGGAAGGAAAACATGTAATACAAAATATCCTCGGAGGCAACCCAGGCGCGCCTCCCCAGGTAAGCACGCAGCGGGGTCTCTCAGGCACAAACCCAACCCGCGGCCGCAAGACGTAGGGGCCGCGCGTCACGTGGTAGGATGTCCCGGAACTTCCGGTTCCGTCTCGCTCGGCGCTGCGGCTCTGCTGCGGCTCTGTGGAAGGCCCCGAGAGCGGCGGTGGATTGATCCTGCCTGGTGGGCATTTCTTTCTTTCTCCTCAGGATCCGCGCGCGCGGCGGCGGCGGGGGGGGGGGGTAGGAGAGGCGGGGACGCCCTTAGCCGTTGCTCGTCGCCTGCGTCGTCGGAGCGTCGCCCGCTCTGGAGGTGGGGAGGGGCGTCGGCGGGCGGTCGGGGGCGGAAGAAGGATCGGCCTGGGAGATACTCTACGCGGGAAACGCGCTCGGCACTGACAGGGCCGCGGCCGAGGTTAAGTCTCCCGCACGTTCAGCCGTGACGCCTCGGAGCAAATAGAGAGGCGGGTGGCGGTTTTGCTTTGTTTTCCGAGGGTGAGTTGGATAAAGGGCCAAGAAGAAAAATAGTTTGGGAAGAGAGGGTGTTGCTTGTTTAAAAGGAACGGAAGGTCTCTGGCGGTTACCTGAGAGGTTGGAATGGACAAGAGCGCATCTTAAAAGCCTCTTTCTTCGGTTAGCAGCGTCGGCAGAGGTCTCTCCCCGATTGCCTTGAGAGCCGCCGCTGCTACTACAGGGCCCAGATGTTACGTTATGCCTCTGATCTTTGTTTAGGCTAGGCTATTCCTTCTGCCGCCGAGGAGCATTGCGGTTTGAATGGGAGCAGTCGGTAATTTGAAGTAATGGTGCAGAAAGTGGAAACGGTTTTTCTCCTGTGGGAAAATCGCTGCTGTTGAGCCTCTGCACGGAGCTGTTATATTTAATTGGGCTTAGTAGGGCTTCTTCGGACTCTCTTCTTTGAGGTTATGCAGTCAGAACTGTTCTGTTCATATCGTTAATTAAAATAGTTATTTGTCAGCCGGTTTCCACTTTGTTGTGCAGATAAGAATTCCTTTCCAAAATGGCAACTGTTGCGTGTATTTCCCCCCCCCCCCAAATATTAAATGTTATGCATATTTATGCCAGCGTGGTTGTATTAACGAGAATTGGAATGCTTGTATTTCAGGTACAAATTGAATAAATATAACCAAAGCAAATTAAAATAGTATCATTCAGAGATACTTAAATTTGTTTATTAAAAAACTTATCAAGCATAAATGGTTAACATTAGATCTGTTTTATATATAATTGGTAAAAATTCTAATAATTGCTAGTAAGGCATGTCTGCAAATACATTTATATGGTGCAGATTTTTTTTATCAGGTTTTGTATATTTGTTATCCATACAAATAAAGCTTGAATTGGTTAACATTTAAAAAAATTGATACTGTTAAACGTGAATTTTAAAAAAAATAGTTTTCACAGGTTTGTTGAACATTGAAAGCAGTGGTGCTTCTAGGGAAAATGGCTTCAGAATCCAGACAGCAATGTTGAAGAGATCTTATTCTATATGACAAGTCTTGTGCATCAGTTAGTGATAAGGAAGGGAATCCTGTGTATCTATTGGGAACTTCAGGCTCTAATGGAAGCTGTTGAACTTTTAGAACATCTTGGGTTTAAATTATAAAGACCCCTAAAGTTAATATTTGAATTGGGTTAAAAAACAAACTGGAAATCAATGCAAGTGGAAAAAAAATAAACAAAATATACTCCCAGGAGCTGAATCAACTGAAGTTGCTGAAGAGATTTTAGAAGTAACCTTAGAATTTGTAGCAAGGCTAGTAGGCAATTTGTTTTTCTTGCTAAATACATTAGAATCTTGAGCTTGTTGTGGATGTTTTTATCAGATAATTTGGATGGGGGAGTGTCTAATCACAAAATTATTGTTGTAGTGCAGGGCTGTCAAACTCCTGGCCCATGGGCCAGATGTGTCATGCGCTGGCCACACCCACGCGTGATTTAACGAAGGGGGAAAAAGTCCCGATATGTCAAATGACGGCACCATGACACCCTTGCTCTAGTGAGATTCACAAAGCACCTGTTTACTAAAAGATTAAGCGATAAGGTAACTCTCCCCTCTTCCTCTCTTTTAGTATGCTTCCTACCATCTTACTAAATTTCTAAACAAAATACTGAGCTGCAGTCACCCACTATTTACATTTTCTAAAATGGGTATTGTGATTATAGGGATCCAATGAGATTTTGATAATAAAAATGATGCTAAAAGTCACCTTTTCTTAATGGTTTTTTTATTAAAAAGAAAAAAGACAATGATACAGATAGTCCTTGTTTAGGAATTACCTCATTTAGTAACCGTTTTAAATTACAATAGTGATAAAAATGTAACTTTACTATCAATCCTCATATTATCTTGGCATAATGAAAAGGAAAGCTGAAGTATGATCATAAGCATTATCATGCTTTCACTTAGACAGGTTGCTACCCCCAAAATGAACTTATTTAAAAACTCAATTTTGTTTCCCCAGAAAACATGTTACGAAGCAGGAAAATTTCTTAATGCAAACAAGCCTAACTTTCTTAAGGAAAGTTTCCATTTCACATTACTAAAAATATCTGGTAGGTGTTTATAGACCCTTTTGTGCCCTTGGGCCCCAAGATCTATTTGCCCATCTTAAGAATATTGTGGAAATATCTGTTTGGTGTCATCAAAGATATTTTTCAATAGCTGTATATGCTTTTTTTGGGGGGGGGAGGGGGAGTAAAACACTTCTCAACGTTAGGAACATCATGTCCACAAATCTGTACACCTTAGCATTTCTGACGGAAGCAGCCTGAATAGATGTTTTTGGAGAGATTTTCTGTAAGGTGTGGTTCTACTCAAGGGATCAATGTTAATTTTCTTAGCTTTTGTTAAGAAAGTCTAGAATCAAAATTAAATGTGTTTATTTCAGTTAATAGTAATGAGCTGATGAGAAAAAAACTGGGTCTACCTAATGTAATGTTTTTGAATCTCTGAAATAATTTTGTCTTTGTTACTTAGACTCTGATTATTTTTCCCCTCGCTCTTTGCTTCTTGTGCTCTGTATCCAGTTCACTTTTGCTATACTGAACAAGGATATTTTGGATTCTTTGTGCTAGGAAACTGTGTATTTTGTGTTAAAAGGAGAATGTCATTTGTGAAAATAAGAAATAGTGTGCATTTGTCACTGAATTCTACTTAGTAGAAGGATTTTTTTTCTTGCTTAGAATGTGACCTTATGAGGCAAGATAGAATGTACATAAACTGAAAGAGCTATTTGTTTCTCTGTTGATATTTCTAATGTCTGGTTTCTAGGTTTTATTACTGTATGTAAGAAAGAAACTTCCTGTGAATCCTCCCATAAAAAGCAATTTGAGGTTTGTCCTAAATAGAGGCTTCTATTATACAAGACAATGTAATTAAATGGGAGTTTAATTGTTTGAGAAAATGGCAAGCTAGCTATCTTTTGTGAAGAAGCAAAAATTGGAGGGGAAGAAGTGTTTACCACATTTGCATTTACTGGATATAAAAGCTGTTTGATATATACTGGTCTTCAGTTTGATTTGGTGATAATAAGGATATAAGCCAATGTATCTTAAAACCACTAAATTGGAGAGGCTGATGTAAACACTGGAAGAAGCCCAAAAGATGGTAATCGTGTGAGAAATATGCTGGCTTGTTTTCTAGATTATATCTTTTAATATACAAATCAGCCATCAATAGATAGAAACCACAATTACACACCATTGAAAGGGGACAGCAAAAAAGAGGAAACAAAAATACCTATTCTCTCCAGCAGCCTACAACCATCAAACAAACAATGAAGCAGAAATTAGTACCCTAATCAGGGAACTACCAAGGGACAAAAACACCCCCCCCAAACCCACTATATATAAACTGGCAGAAACCCCACAATCACAAACACTGATGATATTACCTAGTCAGGTAATAAAATGTCTGCAAACAAACAAGACAGCACCAAGGACTTTTATGTCTTTTAATTAGAGAATTCTGAGTAAAGTAAAACATAATGTAACTGGGACATAAGAGTTCTTTGGAATCAATTCAGAAATTTCTCTGGTCACTTTCAGAAGTATGTAATGGTGAACCTGATGGAACCCTAGAAACTCTGAATTAATTTTATTATTTGAAATAAACTCAGAATTACTTTTAGCTGAGTGTTTCAAGAAAATATGAAAGATTTAAATAGGTTGATCAGCTAATATGCCTGCTGATTTGTATAGCTTACTTAGGATAATTATATTTTGTTCTTGCTCCTCTTCTATTCCATAGATTCTTCAGAATTTGCTATCTAGTGTCTGTTGGAACAAAATGTGGGGACACCCTCATTCAGCTAATAGAATGGGTCCTTTTCGGTAAGTATTTTAATATGAAATATATTTATTGATGATAGCAGTCCTACATTAACATTGTGCAATAACATTTACTACAACTAGATAAAAGTAGGATTTGGGGGGCGGGGGGGTAGTTGATGCTTTTCCAGAAAAGAGATGAGTGAAGGGAAATTGAATGGAACATCATGGAGGAGGAAAGACCTAGCTGAAATGTTGAACAGGAACAATCTAAATGGCAACATTTTGCAGGTGGTCTTGCTTATGTACAGTAACAGCAAATTTGATTCTTTATGTGCATAGCTTATTATGTGCTTGAAATAGCACTTTCTCTTCATGAAATTAATAGAATCCAAGAATTTAGAGAATTACATATAATGTTAAAAAATAAAAAGTTACATGTGACCTGAATTGTAGCTTATGGCTGAAAGATTCAAAAGGAAACATTCAGTAGTTTAACATATTGTGTTATTTGGTTTGTCTAGTATGGCTAACTTTTGTTCTATGAATATATTCAGTATAATTACACCATGTGCAACTCAAAGATGTGATGCCTATAATAAAAATGTAATCAGAATGCTCTTGGAGAAATATAACTATGCTAGTGCAGTTTTTAAAATAGTATTTAAAAAGGCAAGAGAGAAAATGTAGACTATTCTCTGCCATACCATTAATGGTAAGGCATATTATAGAGATATCTGAAACCTTTTCTGAGTTGCTTTTGGTCTTAATGTGCAGAGAAGTGTTTGCCTAGTTTTAGGACATTATGCATGGTCAAATAAGATAATTTCATTTTTATATGATCAAAGAGCAGTTAGCATGACATAAATTTGAGGCTACCTAGTACTTTGCTGTGGCTTTCTGGTTATAGACCAGAACTTCTGAAAAGTTAATAACAGCAATTACTGTATATTTGCTGAGTTCACACATCATCCTATGCTGTAGCAAGACTTGTTTGGTTTTAGTATATTATGTAGTATGAACCTAACTACTGTGATAAACCATAGTTTCTAGCTTACCATACTATGTTGTCTCAATTTAATTGCAATTTAGTTAATAAAATATAAGAAAACAAATATTCATTCATTATATCACAGACTGGGAACCTGAAGGCAGAAACTTAACAGTAATAATAAAAAGCCCATTTGTAGTTTTGGGGGAAATGAATTGAAATTATTAATGTGCAATAATTAAAAAGTAGACAAAAGCAGATATATTTACACTTTATGCATATAGCATGTCTACTAAATGGACATTAGATAGTCAGAAATCTATGGAGATACCAATGAAGTGTGGAGTAGCTCCAGGATGGATTGGCATAGATCAAAAATATCGTGCTGTAGGTTTAGGATTGCTGAATATTATTAAAATGCAAGTTGCATACACAAGTCTTAAGCAAAATATTGATCTTGTTCTATAAAAACCTTCTTTGATCAGCAGTGACTCAGGTTAATTAAGAATCCAAGTATACTAAAATGATATATTTATTGGCAAAAAAAATCTTACTGCAGATTCAAGTGTATGATGTGACTTGTCAGCATTTGAAAAGGCGCATGAATTCAGCAACTGCTTTTTTAATAATGAATTTAGTAAAAGAAAAATAAGTGAATCAAAGATAATGATAATAAGATCATAGATTGTAGCAATTCAAAAATTATACTTCTAGTTCATACAAAAATATTGATGGTGGCTTTAATTCAGTGATAGTTGTAAAAAGTGGGAAAGTGTTTCTGCTTTTGCAACCATTCCCTACCAAGTGCACCAGATTCCCCCATCTGGTTGCCTCCTCCTGTACCTCCTCCTAGTCCATTCTAGACAACTTGATGATCCCCAACAGCAGCTCTTGCAAGAAAGAGCAAGCCCAAGAAGGTTCATTGTGCAGATTCTATTTAAGATTTACTTTAGCTAATATGAAATAACTTAATAAGATATACCTGTAAATTCTTATTTACTGTACTGGTTTATAGTGTACTCTCAATCCACATTCAAAGTGGTGTAATGATATTTCACACCCAAATTGTTTAGGACCCAAGGATTTGAGGACATGATTTAGGCAGGCTTGTATGTTTTATTTATTTATTGAACTTTTACTGTATAGCCACCAATATTATATAAAATTAGCTTACTGGCTCACAATGACAGCCAATAAAAACACAAAAATAACACAGCAGTTCCACACTACAAAGAAAACATCATCTCCCACCATACCAAAACATCCTATGAGATGTAAATATGGGAAAGGGCCTTCTTACCTATAGCACCTTGTTTGTGGAATTCTGTTTTGTCACACTTTCTCATCTTGTAGAATATTTGCATGACTTTTGAGGGGTTTTTTTGTACATAGTTTGAGATCTGTATAACAAGAAATCTGAAATTTTTTGCTTAGGGAAGATTAATCAAACCAAAAAACTTATTACCAACAATGTGAGATAGATGAGGCAGTAAGAACACTTGGATACGTTCCATTTGGAACTAACGTGCTAAAGCATATTAAAGTGTCTACATCAGGGGTATGAAACTCGTGGCCTGAGGGCCAGATATGTCACACACTGGCCATGCCCACCCTTGGGTTAGCAAAGTGGAAAAAAGGTTGTGACATGCCACGTGATGACAAAGTGTCGTCGTGAGTTTGACACTGTTAGTCTACACCTTGAAGGATTTCTGAGAATAGCATATTGCTCAAAGGAGTCTGATAAAGTTGTCATAGGTTCATCATACAATAGAGCATTGTAAAGTATGTTTCTGTTGAATGTTATTTGATGAGAGATAAGATCATTAGGTGACTAGATTCATATAGTAGCAATAGGGTTTTTTTTAAAGAACATCAGAACAAGAAATATGAAAATGTGGAAATTCTAAAAATGATGTCGTTTGTAAGAACTGTAGCATATTTTATCTTAATTTCAGTACCAATTTTCAGAGACTGAAGACAAAATATCTAGACATTTTTGAGTGGACAAATAAGTTGGACAAATAGAGATGCTTTCTTAATTATGACTTATTAATGAAATAATTTGTTTACAGAGGTCTGCCTTGCACTGATACCATGCTTTTTTCAATGTCTGAAACATTCCTCTTCTACATTTTTTGGTATTATAGTTAGTGCTTTAGTACAACTTAATTAAAGAAATATACATTGTTTTCTAAATCAGCTGAGTTGGGACAGTTGTGTCTTAACTCAGCCTGTCACTGATTCAGAATTGTCCACATACCTCAAATCTGAGTGACCTTTGATGGGTGGAGACAAAGGTTGAATTATTGACTATCATTGTAATCACACTTCATTTTTTTCACAGGATCTCTTTTTGTATGTTTGTGTGTGTTGTAGAATTTTCTATGACTATTAAATTTAGTTTTTAATCATTCAGATTCCCATTCTTACTTGAACCTCCAATGTTAACTGAAATTTCCATGCACTCCTTTTCTTATCATCCCATCCCTTCTTTCTTTTTACAGCATTTCAGTCTTTAACTTTGTTTACGCATTTTAAAATTTTAGTCACTTTTGTTACTGGATTTCCATCCTGCTTCATTTATCCATAAGTAAGATCATATAAATAATTGTAAACATTATTTGTATTTTTTCTCCTTGTGAACTGTATCTCTTTTCCCCTTTTTCCATTTCCTGGTCCTATTCAGTCTATTAATTGTTGTGTAGGTTCAACAGTGTCAGAGAGAAATTAAAAATGGGCAAATTGTGATCAAATTGCACTGGTAAAGGATTATTCTATCAATTTATAGAGCTGCCTACCTTGGAATCATGACTCTGGGCAGTGAACATAGGAATCAAAACTCTAGCCTAAAATAATGAATAATAATAATATGATACAGTAATAACACAGTAGCACTCAAGAACAGTCAATAAAAGCACATAACTACAGTAATGCCAAAGACAATCACAAGAATGGGCTCACCCAATCTACGGGCCTCATGCCTGGGAGAACATCCAGGTCTTTAAGAATTTATAAAATACAAACAGGGTCAGAGCCAAACAAATCTCATTTTTATCGTGTACCAATAACCAGCAGGAACTGTGAAAGAAAAAGCTCACTTCCAAGATCCTGCCAGATGGCACTGTTTAATAGATGACATCTAGAGCATGCCCCAACCTGCCAAATCTAGTTGGTCAAGAAAAAACAAGTGGAGAAGGGCGGTCTTGCAAATAACCTGGCTTCATGCCATGAAAGGCTTTATAGCTGATAATCAGTACCTTGAATTGCACCTGGAAGCCTATTGGGAACTCCTGCTCCCATAATTTTCCATGCCACTGCATTCTGGACCAGTATAAACTTCTGAGTGGCCATCAAGAGCAGCTGTATATTGAGTATATTGAAGCAATCCATTCAGGAGATGACCAAGTATCTCCCAATTCCGTCTGATGAATTCATACATACTGATGATACCTAACCCTATTCTGGCAGGTGACCTCATCCATCAGCTTTATGTTGAGTTTAAACAGGAATGGGGAGAGAATCTTGAGGGATCCCACAAAGGAGGAATCTGAAATCAGATCTCTCCTTTACTAGCAACTTTGAAAGAAGGAGAATCATTGCAACACGGCCTCTTTCTCTCTATTCCCCAGACTTGCTAAGAAGAATACTAAAAGCCACTGAGAGATGGGGACCAAGTATGGAAGCATTCACCCTCACCAGAGATTATCCACAAGTTCAGTCAATGATGTTTCAGTCTCCTACTCAGGTCTTAAAGCCACCTGAAAGATTTGCAGATAAAACATTTTCTTCAGGGCTTTCTCTTTATTATTTTTTAGCGACTTGTCCTTTTTATTAGTTTATAATATAAAATACAAAAATACAAAAACAAATAATAGGACAAATAGGGGAGAGAAAAGGGAAGGGAAAAGTGAAAAAGAAGGGGGAAAAAAAGAGGAAAGTCACTGACTTCCAACTCCCTTTGGTGCAACAGAATAAGATAGTATCATCAAACCCCAACTTTTTACTTTTACATAATAGTATAAACTATTATACTAGCCATTTCTATAACAACAAATCTATCTAATTGGTAAAACCCAAAATCAAAGTTTCATTTTTTTTCCACCTCAGGCACCTCTGAGAAGTAGAAACAAAAGTAATTGTGTTTTTTTCTTTTATCAAAGCAGTCAATTTAGCGACCTCTGCTAACTTCATCAACTTTTGCAGCCATTCATCTATTGTGAGGATCGAAGTATCCTTCCATTTTTGTGTATAAAGTAATCTTGCTGCTGTCAACATATATAACATCAAAGTTCCATTTTTTTCCCCAAGTCTTTTTCTATTAAACCCAAAAGGAACATTTCTGGTTTTATCTTTATATTCACTTTAAGAATCTTTTGTATTAGAATATGAATCCTACTCCAATATTCCTTTGCTTTATCACATGTCCACCATAAATGATAAAAAGTCCCTTCTTTACATTTGCATTTCCATGAAGTGCCTTTATACATTCTTGATCTGATGTTAAATACCAACAAAACATAATCTTACAGAAATGTTCTTTTAAATTGTAATTTAAAATTTAAAATTGTAATTTAGTGTCAATTTTAAACCTTTTGTCCACATATTCTCCCATTGTTCAAGCTTTACATTATATCCAAAATGTCTTGCCCACTGAATAATACAATGCTTTACATGTTCACATTCCAAAATCAAATTCAATAATGTTTATAGACCTTAGCGATAATATATTCATCACTAGCACACAGTAGGATTTCCAATTCATTTTTAACAAAGTCAAAGCCATAACTCTTTCTGTCTAAGTTAAATCTTCTTTCAATTGTAAATTTGTAAACAAATGGCAGACATGTCCTGGCTCTAGTTCTTCCTTAGACTTGAGGACAGGATCACCAAAATTAAAACATGATTTTACCATAAGTCTACCAGTTCGGCTTCGCCATCATTTCTTTTCTGAAAAAAGCTTCCATACCCAAAGAGGCATCTTCATAGAAAACATTGTTTTATATTTATTCCAAACTCTTAGAATGGCACGTCTAACAAAGTGGTTGTTAAATTCAACTTTTACTTTAACCTTCTCATACCATAAATAACGGTGCCATCCAAATCTTAATTCATGACCTTCTAAGTCAAGAAGCCTCTTATTCTGGAGGTTTACCCACTCTTTTAGCCAGACCAAACAACAAACATTGAAATACAGTTTCAAATCTGGTAAACCCAAATCCCCTCTTTCCTTAACATCTTGCTGTAGTATATATCTAATTCTTGTTTTTTTCCCTTGCCATATAAATTTAAAAATATCCATTTGCCATTGTTTGAATGGAGTATCAGTTGCAAGTATTGGTAATGTCTGAAACAACAAAAAAAGCATCTTTGGTAAGACATTCATCTTAATTACAGAAATTCTACCCAATAGCGATAAATGCAGTTTATCCTGTCTTAATAAGTCCTTTTTAATATCATTCCAGAAAGGCATATAGTTACTTTGAAACAAGTTTGTGTTTGTATTTGTCATTATCACTCAATAAGAGAGTGGAACACTGCTTTTTATCCACCTTTCCTCAAATATGAATTCACCACTCTGGATGCAGCCATGTATCATCTCCCAGGAAATCTTAGCCAACCAGAGAAACGTGCATTTTATATACAGTGGCCAAGCTCATAGCTTGCTTTAACAGGCTCAAATCCATACCAGATAACAGAACCAGACATTCCTCTGGCAATCCATAAGTCTTACCAGAAAGCCGACATCCAACTTGGAGCAAATATGATCAGTTTTATCCAACAGATCTCTAGAACATTTTTCACAGTGGTCCTTTAGGTGCACCTCAGATTCCATCCTGCCAAGTTGCCCTGAGTGATGTGATAAGGGTGAAAAAAATATTTGCCACCTTTGTCACCATATAATCCCCATTCCCTTTTAGGCATCATTTTTTGAACTGTCCAGGAACAATTGGGATAGGCGTTGAACATTTTTGTAGGGAAGATTTGTCATACAGTGTTGTATTTCATTCTTCTCACTTCTTTAGCAAATTATCCTAAAGTAATATAATGTCTTACCTGTAGTTGCTAAATTTTTAAAAAACTTCAGTGACCTATATTTTAACAAATAAATAAAATCTGCCCGAAATGTTTCTAAATTTAGAATATTTATCACATGTCCCTGAGCATGTTTATTTGGTTTTATTATTCAGATAATTTATATTTTCATAAAGTTTTTGATAGGTTTCCTTCCAGAAACCATAAGAATTTATTTTCTGCTGATTCTGGTTTTTATTCAATAGTATTCTCTCATGAGAAAATGGCCTTTAATGCTGCCAATGTTTCTTTCACTTGAATGAATTTCACCAAACCCCATTATACCCTTGAAATCAATTCCAGAAGCTTGGGTGATCCTTCAGAATAATGTGGAGGATTGCCATGGAAGAAGAAATGAAATTAATTTTCTGCTCCTTTTTTATTAATGGAAGCTTCCCATAGAAGAAAGAACCACCCATTGAAAGAAAATACAGTGCTATATGTATAATGCTTTCCTTCCCTCAGTATAGGTAGCCCTTGACTTACAACTGTTCATTTAATGACTGTTTGAAGTTACAACTGCCTCAGAAAAAGTAATTTATGACCTATACTCATACTTAAAAGTGTTGTACTACCCCCATGGTCATGTGATCACAATTCGGGCATTTAGCAACTAGCTGGCATTTACAATCAGTTGCAGTGTCCTGCAATTATGTGATTGTGGGGTGTTGTTTTTTTTTAATCTTCATGGCATATTTGTGGCAAAAACAGCAATTGGGGAAGCTGGATGCACTTAATGACTGCTATATAAGTTGTGAAAGCAGAACTAACTTTTTATGACTGCAATGACTAACAACATATATTTCAGTTGCAGTTATGATTGTAAGGACTACTGTATATCTCTCAAGGTTGTGTCTTTTAAATTTCTTTCAAAAGAAGTTGAGATCACCCTTTATTTCAAAACTGTGATAAAAGATCTTTAAATGTTGTAAAAGCATATTACAAGACATTGGTAATTTGATATTTAGGTTCTGTAAACACTTCTTTAAACCCATAGTATCTGTCATGGTAATGGCCTGTTAATTTTTGTTTATCAGCTGCAAACAACTTATTATTTTTGACATATTTCACATTTGTTTTCCAAAACAGTGGTTTGGATGTGAAACTTTGTTGTTTAGCAAATATAAATGTACATATTTCATTGAGCTTTCTATACACAGTCTCCCCTTGTACTTTTTCTCTAAACATTCTAGAAGAAAATGATTTTACACCTTTTATTTATTTATTTATTTATTTTATTTATTTTTTTACATTTATATACCGCCCCATTCCGAAGACTCGGGGCGGTTTACAGCTTATAAGCAATAC
>JANHFL010004094.1:377133-396354 GCA_032468155.1 Oxyrhabdium leporinum | reverse complement strand
GATTTGAACCGCTAGATTGAATCAGCAGAAGTGGCCTGCAGTTCAACACTAACCACTGCGCCACCTAGGCTCATATTTTATAGGTAGTCCTCAGCTTACAACCACATTTTGGACCAAAATTTCCATTGTTAAGTAAGGTGGGTGTTAAGAGAATTGTGTTCGATTTTATGACTTTTTCTTTTTTTTTGCCACCATTGCTTCCTGCCTTGACTTTGCTTGTCAGAAGTTGGCTGGGACGGTTGCAAATGGCGATCACTTGACCCTGGGATGCTGCAACTGTTGTAAATACATGCTGGTTGCCAGTTGCCTGAATTTTGATCACATGACCATTGACACACTGTGATGGTTGTATGTACAAGAGCAGGTAATAAGTCACTTTTCTTTAGTGCCATTATAATTATGAATGGTTGTAAGTCAAGGACTATCTTAATGACATTTGTGCATTGTGGAATGTTAATTGTTAAACTCCACTTATAGTTTTTGATGTAAACTTCCCTAAAGCAGTACAAGAAAGCATTAAGATTTGTAGACCCTAGATCAGACCTGGGCAGTTTACAGCCCCCAAGCCACATCTGGCACTCTTGAAGTTAATCGGAAATAAGAAATCAAATGTAAAAAGCATTCTGCAAGGGGCAGGAGAAAAAGCCAAGTCAGGTCTGCCTTTAAGAAGTCGCTCTGTGTTCCTTCAGTCATCTGGAGAGAAAGCACTTTTCTGTGCTGCCCAGTGCTCATCTCTCTCCTGGAGCAGCCTGAGGAGTTGAAGTGATGGAGCTTGAGAACATCAAATTAAGTTACATTGGTTTGGCACTCCACAACAGTCCCAGTTTCTCATGTGGCCCTTGGAAACAAATATTGCCTATCTGTGCCCTGGATGTGTCATGCGCTGGCCATGCCCACACCTGGTTTAGCGAAGGGGGAAAAAGTTGCAATACCTCTCGTGACGACTCCGTGACGACACGAGTTTGACACCCCTGCCCTAGATGATTGAGATTCCATAGATATACTTGAAAGTAAATTAGCCTACTACAATTAAAGTGCTTTTGTAGGTGCTATTTACACAAACAAGGGCATTCTCTACTTGTTAACCAGTACCTGAGGTTCCCCAGTATAAAGTGATAGTGGTGAATATGTACAGTCCTTTATAGAGTACTATAAAAGATCAGTACAATTCTGCAGGATTAAGCAGTCATAAAGAATTGTTTTTTGTTTAAATGTTCTGATGGTCACTTCTGGGACAAAAGCTTTTTGCTGTCTCTGCCCCCTTTGTGTAACCATATGCATATACTCTGGAGTGTTTATAAACTCCTTTAAAAGCTACACCTTTTCCTAGGCTTGAACAGATCCCATAAATTAAAGTCTCTTTAATTTCTATGGGAAAGGTGCAACTTGTCTAAGGAGCTTCTGAATTGTATAAGTATATTTATGTTGGATCTGAAATATCTTTTGTGCTTTCAAACTGAATATAGGTGGTCCTCAAATTACAATAATTTGTTTAATATCTGAAGTTACCAGGTCACTGAACGAAGAGACTTACGATCTGTGTCAAAAGTTACAACCGTTGCAGTGCCCCCCGAGGTCACATGATAAAATTTGGGCACTTGGCAATCCATCCACACTTATGAAGCTGGGAAGCTTCAACTCCCCCATCTGCCTACACCCTCACATCTATGTCCTAATGGTGCCATTATACTCTGCCACCTCAACAGTTCTTTGGGTGCTCCATGCTACTGATGAATTGTACCCAGCCTAGCCCTTTGCTCCAAGAAGCCCCTTTGTATAAAGCTGGCAAAAGCAAGCCCTTTGCACCATGCTTTTGGGGCAGAGCTCCCTGATCTGCCACGGATCTGAGGCTGCTTCTGGCTTGCTTGCTTGCTTCTGCTTCTTGAAGTTCATCAGGAAGCTCTGCCACAGCCCAGGGTACTGCAAGAAGCACAAGAAGCAAGCAGGGAAACAAGAAGCTGCCCTAGAGCCATGGTGTGCCAGGAAACCCCATCCTAGATGAGCCTACCAACCTGGTACTAAGGGAGTTTCTTTTGCTGCCTGTATGCAAATGGGGCTTTGTGGTGGAAAGGGCTGGGCATATCTCAACAGCAGCTGGAGAAAGAAGATGGGAAAGGTCTGTTGGGGCAGCGGAGCACAGGTTGTCAGGGGTGTCAGAGTGCAGAATGATGAGGGCAAATGCAGCTTCCCGGGGTGTGGCAAGCAGCCTCAAAGCCCTGTGATTCTGGGGCTTCTTGCCACCTAACAAGACAGGAGGCAGGCAGCCATGGGGCAAAGTTGGGAGGGAAATACTGTAGGTGGGTGAAAGAAGTTGGAGACAGTCCCTTACTTTACTGAGGCTTGGTATTGAGAGGGACCAAGCCTTGAATGCCTTGACTGGTTGCTTAACAACCCACAATTTTTGGTTAATGGCCACAATGGGGGATTGCTGGGATTGCTGTAGGAATCATGTGATATCTTGCTTTACAACCATGCTGATCTAAAATGACAATCTCTGTCCCCAATTGTTGTGATAAGTCAAGGACCACCTGTAGCTGCATATTCTTGATCATTTGTATATCTATTAGTGTAAATAACTTTTCTTCAATATACAGGTATACTGGAAAGAATATTACATTATTGACTGTTGTGGGGAGAATGAAAAACTGAAGTTATTTGATGCTGTTTTATCCCTATTTTTTTTTATAATGTATACCAGTGGTCCCCAATCTTTCTGGCCCCAGGGACCGGTTTCGGAAGAAAAAATGTCTTCTGGGGGGGGATGGTTTCAAATTTTTATGAATTTGTATCCTTCCAATTTAGTAACTCAAGAACTACTAGTTTTAGTAGGGAATTGTACAAAACTTCAATATCAGGAGTAGGATCAATTCTTCCACACCTTTACTAGAAGAATAAAAGGAAATAACAAAACATTTATATTTATAGTTCTTAGTGTATTTGAATAAATTATTTGATCAAATTCTTGCAAACTGAGTTTACTAGAGATAGTTTTGAGCCTTGATTTCAAACACATTAAGTGCACTTTTCTCTAGGAATGAGTTAAGTGTCCTAAATAAATCATTTTATGTTAAGGTTAAAATAAAATTCTTCAGACCACCTGCCAAAATAAACATTTTAATGAAAAATTATATTAGCAAAGGAATACTGTCAAGAATATTATCGCTGTTTCCATCTTTATGCAATTTTGAAATTACTTACAAAATGTAATTTGTTGTAAAATGGTGTAGTATACTTTCAGTTCCCTTCCAACTGGTAATAAGTAGTATGTAACATTGGAAAGACAAGATGTGGAAGTTCACATACATTGAAATAGTGCCTTGTATTAATAATCTTTTCTTTAATTGTTGAACAAGGAATTCATTATTATAGGAGAGCTTACAATAATTCCTTTTTAAAAAATTTAAAATGGTGATGAAACCAGGTTTAAGGAATATTCCCTGGCTGAAGGAGCATGCAAAATAATTATGGCGGCCTCTTAAACTCTCTAAAGTTCCCAATTTAATTTACTGTGAGACTATGTAGATTGTTACCTTAACTCATTAATATTTCAGGTATTCCATGTTGAGTTCTTCTGGGAATTATGGTGACATAAGAGTGCGCAAGTTTACTTATCACGTCTGTCGTATAATACCACCTCTTAAACTACCAAACATCACTATCTTCTGCGGATCTTACTGTTGAACACCTCTGTTAAAGTTAGAGAAGAACATGCTGATGTGTAGATTACAAACTCGAAGGACATTATGAGTAACACTGTCTTTATTTCTACAGTGGGAGCCAAGAAGAAAGATTTGCTCCCGGGTGGAACAGGGATTACTCTCCTCCCCTTGATAGTCTTGCTCAAGAAAGACACTCTGGCAACTTCTCTGGCAGAGAATCACTTCCTTTTGATATCCAGGGACTCCCAGGCATCCTCAATCCTCAGTTTGTGAACAGAGAGGAATCTACTTTCAGCTTTGGAGGTAGAGATGGACCACATAGTGACTTCAGAGGTGGGGAGGGTCATATGCATGATTTTGAAAGCAGAGATTACTCGCCTGCAGATTTTCAGAGTAGGGATGATTCACAGTTGGACTTCAGAGCTAGGGTACCACTCCTTCCAGACTTTAGGGGTAGGGAGATGTATCCTGGAAATTTTCAGGATAGAGAAGGTCAGGCTGTGGAGTATAGTGGAGGAGATGTTCCTCCTATGGATTATAGAAATAGGGATACATTCCGAATGAACTATAGAGATAGGGAAGCTCATACAGTGAACTATAGAGACAGAGATGATACTTCATCAGATTGTCGTGCTAGGGGAACATCTGATTTGGATTTCCGAAATAGAGACGGATCACACCCACACTTTAGAGCAAGAGACATGCCTGAACAAGATTATAGGGGCAGAGAGCAACCATATTCAGACTTCAGGAAAAGAGATGTACCTGATACAGATCTGAGAAATATGGGTGCGGCTGATTCAGACTTCAGAGACAGAGATGTACCCCACTCAAATTTCAGAAATAGGCCAAAACCTCAGGCTGATCAGGATTTTAGGGGTAGGGATGCCCCACCACCGCTGGATTTTGCAGAAAGGGAGAGACCCTCAGCAGACTCAAACATTGCAGACTTCCATCACAGTCAATCTACAGCACAATTAGCAAATAGAGAATGTAAGATAGAAGAGACTGTAGTTGTTAGAGACAGGTCATCTTTGAATATTCAGAATGAGGATTTGCCACATTCAGAATCAAGAGCCAGAGAAGAAGAAAAACCCCAAGAACAAAATCTTAAGACTGAATCTTCTCTAGAGTTCCAAAATAGCCGCAATCCTCTTCCCAATCTTCCGGACCAAGATAAGCCTGCTCAGGCCTTTGTTAGCAATCAGGAGATTTCTGCAAAAGAAGAGCAAGTAGCTGAATTGCCTGGACTAAAAGAAAAAAGTGATCTGGATTTCCTTGGAAGGCAGGATACAGACTACAGGGGCATTGAGTATCGAGATGTAGATCATCGTCTTCCAGGATGTCGGGTCTTTGACTATGAACATGGCAAATCTTTTGCTGATGGGAAGTCTTGTAAAGATTCTCAACCAGATCTTCAGGTATGCAGTTTATTGTAAAGTTTCTGCCTTAATCACATTTATAAAATGCTGACTAGAAGATGATTATATTTTAAAAATCAAAGCTGTGAGCTGTAATGAAATTAACTCTACTTTACACCATCTCATGTCACTCCTTGTATAATTAAACCTGTAAATTGTAGTCTAGATATTGTTACATGAGATTATTTATTAATTGGATTTATATTTTGCCTTTTCTTGAGTTTAAGATGATAAACATAGTTTCCTCTGTTCCAAGTTTTTCTCATAAAAATAGTCTGATTGGCATGAGGGATTGATAATAGTCAGCCTAAATCCATGGAAGTGTGCTTCCATGGTTGAAGATGAATTTGAACCTATAAACCTTTAATTCACACTTTAATCAATACAACACTGAGTCTTTCGTACAGCTTTCTGTGCCTAATTTCTTTAATTCTAATTTATTTCTTATAAATGGATGCTTCCTCTTAGTGATGGACATATCTTTTACATGCAGTCTTAGCACCTTGATGATAAAATGTTATGATTATATTGTAACTTTTTAAGGGAATTTACACACTTTCAACTATGTTTGACTTGTTGCATCTTTCCTCTACTTCAATGTTGACTTTAAAATCCTTTTGAATTTTATTTTGAAGGACCAGGATTATAGAACCTGTCTCAAAGATACCAAGCCAAGCAAGTTGATTCGACTAGGAAGAGTGCCTGAAACTGCTACAAAAGATGATGTAAGTTGTGTTTATGAAGCCTACCTAGTAATAGATAATATATTAACTGTATATTATAGCTTTTGTGTTTCTCAGTTCCAAATAATAGAAAAACAGAATTTAACAATGTAGTTAAAAGGGGGGGTGGAGGGGCAGGGACTCTAGAGAGAAAAGAAAAAAAATGCCTGCAGTTTGCTTTTGATTGTTTAACGGTGTTTTAATACAGATGTTAATGGAGTTATATTTGGAAAAATAGATCTGTGCTGATTTAATAGTGATTTATGACAAATTTGCATAATTCAGTTTCAAAGCTGGTTAATGTTCATTTTTCTTAAAACGTTGAAATGTTCCAGTTATATATATTCCATATTTCTTTTAATACTACAATGTTTTAATAGGAAGACACATTTGTTTTGCCCCGGTTTAATGAAAATCAGGGTTAGGTTCTCAGCAGGGTAGTTTGGTGTTGATCACAAGACTGTCTTTTCTTGGGCTCTTCCAAATTCCTTCACTGCCTAATCTATATTTATTTTATAATTAAAACACATTAACTTTTTAATATACTTAAACAGTCCGTAGCTTTTTCAGAACACTATAATCTGTGGTACAGAGGCAGATCAAACCAGTATAGGTAGTGCTCACTTAAGGGTGGTAAATGGGATTGTAATTGATAAGTGATGCGGTCATAAACCATGACGTCACATGACTGTGTTGACTTATGACAGAAGTTGTAGCCATCCCAGTTGCAATTGTTAGGCGACTCCTGGGCAGTTGCAACATCCCGGAGTCACATAGTCACCATTCGTGATCTCCTGGTGGCTTCCCCATTGACTTTGCTTGTCAATAGCTGGCAATGAAGGACACAACTGCTAATCATGTGACTGTAGGACATTATAACCTTCATAATGGTGAACCCTTTCCGAATGAATTGCAACCATATGACTAGCAGAGATAGCTGGAGGAATGATTACAAGTCCCCTTGTTCAGCACTGCTGTAACTTCAAATGGATGAACAAGTGGTGGCTGAATGAGGATAATCTGCACTATGTTAGAGTAATTGAAGGGGAGCACCCTCCAAAAATATGTAGCAAAAATGAATTGATTGTGACATAGTCTTTGATGTATTTTAGCTTACACTGTCCAGTGCTTTCCATTTTCATTTCCATTAATATGAAATCATTGTTTTGGTGCCAAACAGAATGAATATTCAGTGTTAAAATGTTCAGTATAATATAGGCTTTACCACTTAACTTGACACTTTGTTTTTATAGATTCTCAATGCTTTCCAAGCATGTGATGGAACACCAGTGAAAAACCTGCGTCTAAAAGATTATACCACAGGTGGGTTTTTTTCAATTTTTTAAAGTTCGTTACATTTACATTAATGTTTCTATAATTATTTATCAGATGATCTGCTTCCTGCTAGCATTATATTTTTGATTTTAAGAGAAATTTGGGGCATATGGTCTATTCACTTGCCTTTTTATTGGATTGACATTTTCAGGATTAGGTTTAGCAAGTCTGTTGCAAACCACTTGTTTTAGCTCTGCATTAATACCGAGGTTAGATACCTTTGAAAGAGAGAAGATAAACTTGTTCTAACATAAAATTCAAGAACTAGTAAAAGTTTGTCAGACATTTAAAAAAGAAATGTCTCTGGAATACCTTTCCCATAACAATCTCAGTAAAAATAGTCTTACAATCATAGAATTGGAAAGGACCAGGGAATTCATCTAGTCCAATCACCTGGAACATGTTCAGGATCTGTTAGAATATCTGATAGATAACCTTATAGTCCTTGTTTGAAGATCTCTAGTGAAAGAGAATTAACCATGCAATGTGGCAGTACATTGCACTTAGGACACAGTTTGTACACTTAGAAGTTCCTCCTGATAGCTAGCCTCAGTCTTCTTCCTTATAATTTCAATCCACTGACTCTTGTCCTCTGTTCTGAGACCAGAGAGGATAAGACCACTCTCTCTTCCATATGAGAACTTTTCAGATATAGAAGATAGCTGTCAAATCTCCCCTCGATTTTCTTTTCTGTAAGCTAAATATAGCCAGATAATTTGATTGTTCATGATATTGTTTGGTTTTCAGATCCCTTACTATCTTGGTAGCTCTCTGCTGAACCTGTTTCAATTATTGTTCTTTTTGAAATGGGGTCTGACCAGGTCAATTAACTTTCCATGATTTGGACTCTGTTCCTTTTAATGTATCTCAAGATGTATCTGAATGTTTGATATATTATCCTTAAAAGATTCCTCTCATCAGAATCATCAGATGCAAATAATTCTAAACTAATCACTAAAATCTTAACTTATGAATTCTGTGACACTTGGGTGACTATCTTTTTATTTCAGAGAATGGTTTGTTGATAGTTTCCTGGCTCCAATTCTTATGTCCATTACTGGTATCAGATGACTTTTATTAGGGAACATTTGTAATATGCTGACATGGAATAAATATTCATAACATTCAACATGATATAGAATAAGGGAAACAAACATTACAGATCTAAAAGACAAAAGTGCAAAAGATGTTCTTGCTTTTTTTCCCTGTTGCTGCGATTTGTTTTGAAAGCAACTAGAAGACAAATTATAGTCAGCTTAATAATGTATATTTCAGCACCAAGTAGAGCTTGCTTTTTAGATATTTCTTGATATGCAGAGAAATTTAGAAAGAGAAAAATCTACATCAATACAGAATTACGTTATTATCCCACAAATTTCTGTGTATTTAACTTAGGTCTGCAAGACCTATCTGCTCTTAGCATGAAAGAGAATAATTTATCAGAATTAAAATATCCATCTTTACAAAAAAAATTTTCAAATTAAGTTCATTATTTGAAAGCAGAGACTCAATTCAATAACTTTTATCAAACATAAAGCCATGAGCTAATTCCTTACTGTCTTGACTTTTAGAAAGTAGATTGTGGAAAACCTTTTCCCCTTCAAATGTATACTTTTATATCACTTTTGGCAACAATAATATTCTGATTAGTTTAAAGTCTGATTAGTAGTATTATTTATAATTTTATATTTTGGGGCCCTGTAAATATTAATAGTGTCAAACTTCTAGTAAAACCACCTTGTTCTTGTAATCTGGTCGTCTTATCATTAAAGGGGGTGGCATATAAACTTAATAAGAGAAATAAAAATTATTCATGGTCAAACCTAAGTTCTGTTTTTTGAGCGTTTCCTGATGTTTTGTAATCTTAATGTGCACAGCATTGCAAATATGTGAAAATATAAATGAAAACTACTTTGGGTATAGCTTACTGTAAGGATCCCCACCCTGTGGGCTACAGCTCACTACGGGGCCATGGCCTTTTCTCAACTGGGCCGCATGAGTTGAAGGCCACAAGACCATACCCCGAAGGCTTCTTTTCTCTCTTGCATGGCTGGAGCTGTGCACATGTGCGTTCTGGCCCGTCGCTCGCGTGGCTCAGTTCCCTCCCCCTCAGCCGGGCTGCCAAGCCACAAAGGTTGAGGCCCGCTGGTTTACTAAGCTTGCGTCTATCTCCCTTAACATATGTCAGCTTTTTTAAACATAGTTTTACACTTAAGGTCCCATATATTCCTGTATTATATATGTAAAAAATTAGAATAGGATAGTCATGTTTTGGGTAAGCATATATTCTGTTTACATGGTATGTAATACATAGTGTATGCACTAATTACTATATTATATGGGAGAATTCTGTTATAAGTTAGTAGTAATGTGCAGGAAATGTGCTTATAAAACTGCAATCTTGATAAGGTCATTATATTGTACAGTGCTGCAAAAAGGATAGCTGTCTTAACACCCACAAATTGCATTTTTATAATTATTGCAAGTATGGAGAAAATACAGTGCATAAGCATACTTTAAGTAGCGTCAAACCATGTTTACTTATTGTCAGCTCAGCAGCTTCAGCCTGTGTCATCCTTTGGATGCATGTGGACTAAAAATGCTATTAGTCATTTTTATTGTGGTGTTGCATATTTTGTATCAAAAGGATGTGATATTGCCTAACTTAGATTTGAACAAGATGCATTCCCATTTACTTATATGATTAATGTGTATGACATTGGTCAAATTATAGACAGCCATCAAAATATAATTTATTTTTGGAGATTTTGTCTCCCTAAAATATTTTAGCTGCCACAGAAACTAAATTACTAGTAGTAAGTACAGGAGATACAATAGCATATTAAAATAGGATAATCTATAAAAGTGTAGCAAGTACATGCACATTCTTATTTTCATTACATCATTCATATCATTTTGAAACTTGTAAAGTAGTGAATCTTTTGAGATGAAAATCCTTGAGAAATGGAGTTTACGTTTAGTGATGTGTTTGTTATTCAGCTATTTTCAATGCTGATATATTTCTGATCTCGATTTAAGATTTTGGTGGTGGTGTTTTTATTAAAGCTTCGAATGACATCAGTTGAATATATCTTTAAAATATATCTTCCCATATGTGCCTGCTCATATTTTCCAGTGATTCTTGGTAGGCATCTTCTAGATGCATCCTTCAAGGGAAATAAAATCAGTAGCTCCACATGAAGACCCTCTGATAGTGGGACTTTTGGATTAGTCTCCTTTGGGAATGTTGATAGGCCCTTGGGTTAATACATTTTCCGTGTCAGAGGCATTCTTTTCCCTGGCATTTGTACTCTGATTTAAATGGCTATAACTGTGAACTAGTGGATTTATATTTTACATTTTTCCTGAACTAATATTAATTGTACTTTGCTATTTGTATTGTTGTACTTTGCTGCTTTTGTTTGCTTTAAAAAAATATAAACATTTAAGGTTATAAATAACTTGTAATCCATTTAGAGCTATTCACATATTGGGTAGAATGAAAGTGTAGTAAATACAAAGCAAGTCTAGAGATGGGCTGTATTGTAGAAGTCGAATTTTATATCCCTGAACAATTTCTATGTTTGTTTTACTGCTAATTTACTGAAGGGCACCTTGAAGATGCTTTATTTTGATCAGAAGAATTATCAAGTGAATTTCAAAAGAGATAATAAGGTGTCATTTTTTTACCTTAAAAATACCTGATTTAAGACTTCTTATAAATGTTAAAGCAACTTACCTGTTTTTTGCAGTATTTAGAAATCTGGCTTTTTTCTGTCTTTAATCGCCAGATATATACACAAGAGAAAAGGAACGTTTGCTAGTTACTTTTTTCCAATATTGTCTTTTACAGTACATTGAATAATTTTTCAGTTCTTTAGTAAGGATATAATATCTGGGAGAGTATGCACCTGCCTATATTGAATGAAGTAATTGTTTATATAGTTAAACTTTCTTCTACCTTAGAATAAAATTATTAAAATGCAGGACTTGATAGCAGCTCACTTCTTTTCCTAAGATTTGTAGAACCCAAAAATGGCCATTTTGACAATATGTCAAGGGGTATGTATGTGTGTTTACTGTGTGGAATCAGATTAATCTATATTACAGTTAGTATATGTTGGGTAATTTTTATTAGTCTTTAAAAGATTATCCACTGAGACAATCTGACAAGATCGAGTATTAATATAATAAACATAACCCTCACAGATAATGGTGAATGTGTGATTTAGCTACGGATAAATATTTCAAATTACATATAAATGTATTCCTTCAGTCCCTATCAAATCAATTTGAGCAGTTGCTCAGTTTTATTCTTCACCTGCTCTCATATTTCTAGTTCAAATCTCAGCAAGTGAACTCTAATTAAATCAGAAAAAGCTGTATTTGAATAGAGTCAGTGGTTGCTTCATGACAAGCTCTGATTCTGTCATTCTGAGAAGTAAAAAATTTCAAGTAATATATGGTTATCATGATCTCTTGAGAATTTTATCCTCTTATCAATTTAATAGCTTTCCTATTAAAGCCATTTTAAATGCTGGTTATCTCAATTTCTAGTGGTGGGTCTCTAATTCAATATGTACTACAGTATGTGAAGAAGTTCACTTTATTCGCCTAAATTTCTCATCTTTCTGCTTCACTAAGCTCTAATATTATGAGAGAGAGAACTTTACCACACCACGAGTAATTTTATATGGTTCTATTATTTTGGTATTTATCATGGGATTTCTTTCTGTTGAGTATATTGTACATCACTGGTATCAAACTTGCTGTGTTACGTTGCCGTCATGCAACGTTTCGTGATGTTTTCCCCATTCACAGAGCTGGGGTGGGTATGGGCTGCATGTGACTCATCCGGTCCATGGGCCACCAGTTTGACACCCCTGGTGTACATCATAATCATGATCACTTCTTCACAGCTAACTTTTAATTTTATTTTTTTTACAAATATGTTACAGTGATTTTCTAGTTTTGTTTTGAATACGATTATTGCCTTATCTGGAATTTAACAAATTGGAGCATACCAATATTATTAGCAGAACTACAGTCTACGGATGCTATTAAAATGACACTACTGTGATGCATCCTGTTTCTTGTAAATACAAAACAATATTTACATTTGTTATGAACATTTTCCTTCCAGCAGCAAATAACAATGTGGAATAGGGATAAACATGCACATATAATTTAGTAACCCTACAGGTTTAAGTGTTGTTATATATGTTTAAATGTTGTTTTATATATATGGTAATTTAGGGCATCATTTAAGTTCTGTTCTCATCAGCACTTCTGTGTAACTTTTAATAGGAAACTTTGCCCAAGTGTTGGGGAAATTTTGGCATTGCATATAAATCAACGTAGTCCCTAATTATTTAACATCTGGAAGCCATATGTCAGCCTGTGGTAAAGCTGTATATCTCTACCTGAGGCTCAACAAGTAGTACAGTCAAATCCCTGTCCTGATACCTGGAGACTGTTAAGGGTGTGTGTAGGGAGAAAAGTCTTAATCTCTGCAAGGTGGAGTGGACTGCTTATTCAGAAGCTGCTATCCACCTTGGACTCTCTAGAAGGGATTATGCCCCTATGTAGAAAGCAGGTTCATAATCTAGAAAGTAATGGCTCTTGGTAGAAGTACAGGTGAAACCTATGGTTTGGAAAGTTTGTGTAGCTTTGGCATGGTTATTAGTTGTGACATTTTCTGGAATGGGTGAAGCTTTATTAACAGTTACTGATCTTTTTTACCTATGTCTATACCAGGCATATCCAACCCGTAGTCCATGGGCCATATGTGTCCCTGGACAGCTAGTAAGGTGTCCTCAGAAGAATGTAAACTTTTAACATTATTATGTGATTTATGTATGTTAACTATATTATATTTTACATGCGACCCAAAATAATTCCTATTCAGTCGCTGCAACCCAGGCAAGCCAAAAGATGGGACACCCATGGTCTAGACTATTAGAATTTGAGGATCATTTAGAAGCTATAGCTGGTTCAAAATGCAGTTGCTTACATGATAGTAGGTTATTTCCCAATTCCCAATTTACCCTTATAAGACAGTTATTGTGGGAAGTACATTGATAAGCTTCTGATTGCAATTCAGGATGTTCATTTCAATCTTTAAACCTTATTACAGCTTATAAGTATAGGGCAGGGGAAGGTATGTTCATGGGGAATGCTACTGAGAGGAGCCTTCTCTGTCATGTTCTTCTCTGGGAATAAGTATGGCCCATCTATATTTGTATTTCAGAAGGTAGTCAAGACCTGGCTGCTTTGTAGGCTGTTGGGGATGGAATGGGATGATGCTCTACATGTTCTTGAAGTTGGTTAGAAGGTGCAGAGTGGATTAGATTTATTGTATTTGATATATGTATTGTGGTTTTAAATGTAATCACTGTATAGGGAATTATTAGTCCCTTAGATTTTTTAGGTTAAACAGACATATAAATTTGAGTATAATAAAAAATATAGTGAATGTATGCTACATGAACACATTATCTATTGATAAATATAAATCCATGTCAAATTGAGTTGCTAACCATATTCACACTTTAATTGGATTCATTTAACTTCTTTGTGCTACAGAGTTGACTTTAATTCTGTTGCATTCATGTGTGACATTTGAGCTAGGACAGAACACACCCTATTTATGGTTTGAGTTTTTTGTGGAAAAGGGGGTCTGAATAGTTGAAGCTTCCATTACTTAATAGTCTCTGGTTTGTTATAATTGTGTTAGTACAAACAAATTCTTGCAGTTTCAGCCATGAAAACTTTGCATTGTTTCCTTGAGTGGCACATCTTCCCTTGAGTAAACCTTGGCTTTAATTTAGATGATTATGAGTCCTTGATAATTTTGAGGTAAGGATGTTTTTATGTACCTGTCTGACTCTTCTTTCAGATAGGTGTATTCCTTTTTACAGTAACTTTCATTACCAAAAAGATACAGAATGGTTAATCATTTCTTTAGCAAAGACATATAAACAAATCCAATAGTTTGAATTTGGATTGCTTTGTGTAGAATAAGAGTATTTTAAGATATTAACAGTATATCAGAACAGAACATTAAAAGTATATCAGAACAAATCAGATTATAATTTAAAGATAGGATAGAAATTTCTGGATTTTATTCTACACTTCGAATGAAAATAGATTTCTGGACTCCTACCTACAACAGAAAAGTTAACAAAAGCTAAAAACTACTTTGGGTTTTATTGGTTCACATGGTTAATGTATTGGTTTAGAAGCTGATTCCAATAACCTGAATTTGTGAAATAGATAACTGTTCTGTAATAAGATTAGTTCTGAAGTGCTAACTTACTTCTGTGAGTATATGTCTATTTACACTTTTCTTATTAATAGTCCAAATTGCTTATAGTACTATATTAGAGAAATTCAGAATAAGTGAAAATGACTATAGGTTTATGATACCATCGAGACCAAACCTGAGTTGAAGCTTAGCTATAAAAAACATCAACTGTTGCTTTTGTTTTGTGGGGAGTCTAGGGTGGTGATAATCGGGTTGTGCTATGGGAATGGGGGAATTGGATGCTAAAAATATGGCTTTCTGGCACTAACGCAAATCCCGTCTGTATTTAAATGCTGTCCCCAGGTTACAACTATGGCTATATCTGCGTGGAGTTTTCCCTCTTGGAAGAGGCCATCGCCTGCATGGAAGCCAACCAGGTTGCTTTACACTTCGGTTGAAAATGCTGCTAGAAGAATATTTTTGTGGGGTCGACAACACTTAGTATTTGGGGGGCGGAGGGAAGCAAAATTCAGAGAAAGGCTTTTTATTCCAAAATGTACATTATGGCAGCTAATATTCTCACATCTTCCAGAAATACAAGCAGGTTTAATCTTTCACTCATAGTTTTCCTGAATTATCTACACTCACATGTTCATGCTTTGCTGGCGTGATAGATTCAAAGTGTGGTAGTTAAGGAAAATGCTCCCAGTTCTCGTGGTTGTCCTTGTGAGTTTGCGTATCTAGTGGATTTCAAGATAAGCATTCAATCTGAGGTGTTTTACTTTCTTGACTGCGTCACAGCAAACTGACAATCTTGACTGTACTGCAAACTCTCTTCTCTGTAAGGAACATTGTTATATACTTGAATATATACTTGCACCTGTCTTGGTTTTATGCTAGACATTAATACTCAGTTTTGAGTGAAAAATCTTGTTTACATGCTCGCTCCATTTGTTTATGTGATTTTATCTGGTGCGGATATATGGAACTATATTGTCTGCCTGTATTCATATTAATTGTGTGCAAGTTGAAGCTACTCAAAAGAGGTTTAGTATACTGCAAATGTACCTGGTTAATCTGAATACCTTTAATAGTCTATTTTTTATTTTTTTTAAGAAATAGGGAACAGCCCCAAATATACTTAGTGATAGTGTGGGCTAGATTCTTATGTTGGTAATTTTATAAGTAAAAATCATAAATTAAGATATTTGAGATAACTAAGGTAATTAAGACAGGTGCCTGTCTTTTGAAAACAAGCCCAGTATTTTTCACATATAGAAACACTGAATGTTATCTAATGTTTTATGTTGTTTCACCTAGGCCTATTTTTGAATTGATAACATTTCTCATGAAATTCCCAATGGTTGGAAATGGTGCGTTTTTAAACAAATTGAATCAGTAAATTAATATTAACAATTGCCGGATTCATAATTGAACCGAATAAGTGTGGCTGAGATAAATCAGACCAGCTTTTCATTGTCAGAGTATCTCTTTTTGTCAACACACATCTCAATTTTATCATTGTCCATATTGAAACTTCACCAACTGCAAACAAAAGGATTGCAGTGCTAAATATTTTTATCCTATTTTAACACAATTCTTCCCTATATTGCTCAAATTATCAATACTAAAATAGAATTTTAGATTTGGTAGTTTTAAAAAAGGCATAATTATAAAGTTGCTGTCCCTGTAGATTATGAACTCCAGCTAGATTTTCCAGTGGGCATATTGTTTTTCTTCTACATCTATTGTAATATATAGTTCTTCCCCAGTAGAATTAAAAGCAAATACACAGTTGTATTTAAGATTAATTTCAAACGATGAGATACCCATCTTCCTTTTTACAACTTCTCCATATATAAAAGCAGTTTGAACAGAAGCTTAAAACTGAAATTTTAAGCTTCCTTTATCTTTGTAAAAGAAGTGGAATATTAATTTCACTGGGTTTAAATGTGGGGTTTTTTTTAATTTTTTTTTAAAAATGTACATGTGTTGAGTGTGGACAATAGCTTGAACTAGTCCCTTAGGTTTCATGGCAAGATTTTCAAGACTGATTTGCTATTGCCTTTTTCCTACTGCTGAGAGACAGTGCCTGGCCCACAGCACTTCAAGTCTACTGTCAGACTAGAGCTCAGTCGTCCCAGTTTCTAGCCTGGTGCCTTAACCATTATGGCAAATTGGCTCTTGTTTAAATGCTGAGAAATACAAAATAATTGTATAACATACTTTCAGTCGACCATCAGGCAATTGCCTATGAACCCTTAAAATGTGTTATAAATACCAGCAAAGAAAATACTGTCTTATGTTTAAAATGACTATATTGTTTTGTAAACGTTTCACTGATAAGAACCAACCACAAAATTTTGTGTTCAGTACCCATTTTTATCACCAAACTGCCAAAAAATGGAAGCAGCCTTTTCTTTCCTTATTCTCTTTCTAGTTTATGATATATCATACTTCATTTTAGGTAACCTGAAAGTATTTCTACAGTCCACAGCTTATGATTTGGTGGTTTTGGAGCCATAATTAATTCAAACAATAACTTTTGTTGTTCAGTTTATTGATGTTGGGCAATTCAGTTTTCGGTGACTTCTAAAAAGATTGAACTTAGTGAAGGATATTTGTTCAATTCTGTAAGAAAAATTAAGAAAACTTTTAAAAGATAATTGAGTTTCTATTCAAGTATGGCCTAAACCAGTTGTTATCAATAATACATGTTGATATGCAAGTTCTTTTCAGTTGAATAGCCTATTGAGCTACCTTTTGCAAGTGAACAAACATATATTGCACCCATCTCTTTCCAATAACTAACTCAGAGATAGGGGTGAGGGGGGAAGGGAATGAGTATTTCAGCTCTTTTTTTGTACTGTATTACTATTAAATTTTGTGGAGTTTTGATTATTAACTCAGATTGACCAGGTCCATCTTAATTTTGTTCAGTGATCCTAGAATGATGACAGAGAGAGAGGGAGAGGGAGAGGGGGGAGGGAGAGAGAGAGGGGGAGAGAGAGAGAGAGAGAGAGGGAGAGAGAGGAGAGAGAGAGATATTATGATTATATGCCATCAAGTCGTTTTCAACTCTTAGTGACCACATAGATTTTCTCCATGACTATATGAATGTTTTAGATTCCTGGGGATTTCATTTTGTATATAAAACTTCTGTTCCCTATTTTTAACTACTACTTTTTTTATTCTTGAAATTTGCTTAATATAAACTTTTCTGGCAGTTTGATCTGTTTTAGCTGATTGAATTAAAACTGAACTTTGAAATTTTTCCTGGAATTTTAGAAACATTGTAGAGACTGTTTTCGAGGATAGAAGTTAGTTTGGCTACATTAACAAAGGCAGCAATGAAGGAAATGCAAAACCTAAACATAATAAATTTATGCTGAATTACTGTTATGCTGAATAGACGGAATTATTTGAAATTTAGGCTTTGATATTTGCGATAGTATAATCATTTGTTGCAGAGTGAAGAAGCAAATGGTGCAAGCTGTAAGTGGTATCTTGCCTTTATTGTTATACATATGTTCAACCAAATTTCCTGAGCATTCTGTGTTCTTTTTAAGTATTTATACAAAGTTTGCATTGGATTGCTTGGTTCAAATTGTCTCTTGCTTGGTTTGCGGATGTTGTTTCCATGTTAGTATGTTTGCAGGATTCCAGTTTTTAAAATTCATTACTGGGACAAAGTACAAAAAACTTGTATGAATCAATATGTACTGAATGGAATTCATGTTCCACGTAAGCATTTCACCTATTAGGATCTAACTCTCATTTCTCTGCTAAATAACAGCCCTGAAAATGAAGTACTTAATAATACTTACTTACTTAATTAAAATTGGTATTATTGAATGGTCATTTTTTTCTGAAGGCATTTGTTTCTTTCATGTGATTTTTTTTTATCTTTAGGAAAAATTATTCATTCCTACAATGAGATAAAAGAAACTATCTGAATTTTAAAAATATGACCTAGGCTTTAATAATAATTTTAATAATATGATATTAATTTTTGTTAAGACAATGGATGGAAACATAAGACTTAAAAAGCTAACTAGTTGTTTATTCCTTTTGTGTACATGTTGTCCTCTACTAAAAGAGCCTGCCTATTATGGTCTTCACCCATGATGATTGTAAAGCAGGTCACCATGTGACCAACATATTAATACCTCTTTTTGTGGCAGTTGTTAAGCAAATCACCATGATCATTAAGGGAATCTACAGCCATTAATTGAACACAGCAATTGTTAAGCGAAGCCATTGTTTGTTATGGGGCATTTTTGTTGAAAACTAGAAGTAAACAGTGATGTAGAAACATCATAAATTGTGGTTATGTGACTATGGGGATGCTGCAAATATCTGTAAATAGCAGAGAAGGCATGCTGTCAACCTCATTGGTCATAAAATTGTGGTGGGGTCCAGGGGAAGAGCCTTCTCTGTCATGGCTCCTGCTCTTTGGAACATCTTGCCTCCTGACATAAGATTGGGTCCACCTTTCTGACCTTCCACAAGACCTTAAAGACCACGCTCTGCCTGTTTGCTTGGGGTCCCAATGTGGTAGCATCATGCTGGAGGTGGTTAATGGACTAATAGCTGATCCCACCCCCACCTGAATATTCTGCGCACTCCCTCCCAATCTTTTAATCATAATCACTATTTTTAGTGTGTGTGTGTGTGTGTGTGTGTTGGTTTTATTGTTTTAATGTTGTAAGCTTCCGGGAGTCCTGGTGAAATGGTTAGCAAACAAACCTAATAAATAAATCAATTTAATAAATAAAACGCAGGTCACTTGCCAAGGGCCTGAAATGCAGCCATGTGACCATGGGATGGGTGGGTGG
>JANHFL010004094.1:363748-377033 GCA_032468155.1 Oxyrhabdium leporinum | reverse complement strand
GGGGGGGGGGGCCCGAGACTGGCTTTCTGAACTTCAGAGCTGGGTCATAAGTACCTTTTGGGATGTCTGTCATAACTTCAGATAGTCACTAAGCAGCCTGACATAAGTTGAGGACTACTTGTAATTTCATGCTGCTTATAAAACATCTTTTTTTTCCCAAGGGTTCAGTCTTTGAAACTTGCTGAATGCATAAAGATGAAAGTATTTCCAGTATTGGTTTCTTTATGTTTATTTTTTACTGTTCAAGTTTATGTTATGAAGTCCAAATTAATTGTAATTTACAAAAATTGAAGGATGCTTTTATAGGTCATCATACATATTATGTTGAAAATAGACCTTGTGAGGATCTTGCCAAAATGCAGTAGATGAAATTATAACTCTGTCGCTGGAATATATTACAGGATTGGGTGAACCATTTTTGATTCATTGCACATTTTTCATTATGTGACGTATACCGTCAGTAAATAGCATTAGAATATATGGCTTATAAGTAAGGGTTACTAAATATATTTGAATTATGATCATAATTCATAAAGGTATACTAGAAGGCTTGTAATGAAAACCTGTTGGTAACTATGAGAAATGGTTGGTCATTGTTCTGGCTAGGTTTGTTTTATGTGTCTGTCAGCCCAGTAGAATAGCAACCCCAAAGTGGGCAAGGATAATATTTTTTCAATAAAATAATTGGAGTTTATTGGTTATTGATTCCGTAAGAACATGCTTAGCCAATCATAAGGGGAAAAGAGCTCCAAGGAAAGAGATGGAAGGATTGGCTGTAGCTCCTGTATGCTTTCTCATCTTATATGCACCAAAGATTCAGGCCCAAGAAAATACTTGGGATTCCATGTAAGTGGGAAATTACTTCTGTAATTCACTTAGTTTTCACATATTTTTCCCCCTTAAAGATGGGTCTATTTTTCAAATAGATTTGATATCATATATTTACATTCTGGAATAAACATAATTTTTGTTGTTGTTATCCAAATAAAATGATCTAATTATTTTTTATTTTAAAGAATTTATTCAGAGAAAAAAGTACTTTATAGATAATAACAACGGTAGCTAGAAACTTGAAATTGTTTAGATTACAGCATAAAAATTTCTCCAGTCCGAATTTTGTGTTTATGTATTGACATGAATATTTTGATCATATTGAACTGCAATTGTGAAAATGCATTATTGAGAATAATACATGCAGTACCAGTGAGTAACAAACAGGTTGTTCTGTAAACTGCCTACATTAAATTGCAAGGAAATTTAGCTGGCATCCAAATGGGAGCATTGCTATACTACCATATCCAGTGAACATACTTCTTTTTACACTGAAAAAAACTAATTTTAACTAAATTAATTTAATTTTTGTATTGAACTTATTAAACAGACACAATGCATCATATTTGTACTTAGTTTAGTATTGCAATGTCTTGAGGAATTTTAAGCATAAATGGTTTTATCTGTATTGAAATATTCAATGGAAGAAAAATAATAGTATTTTTGAAGAAATACAAATTTGAAGAAATATTAGGAACTTTTTGTTGTTTTCTAGAAATAATGTGCTTAGTTTGCTTTGAGTGGAAAGATGGAAAATTAAGGGTGGGGTACAGAATGATAAGATTATTCTCAATCTTTAATAAGATGAGAACCCAGTTCTGAAATAAGCTAATTAAATTAGTAAACTGGTAACAGATGGCTTTTTGGAAAATAAATGAGAACAAAACAAGTTATTTGATAGAGTTAAAATCTTTCACGAGTATATACTTTTTTCAGTGGGCTTGAACCATAGTGTGAGGGCAGCATTTTAAGATATAGGTAGTCCCCGACTTATGACCACAATTGAGCCCAAAATCTCTGTTGCTAAGTGAGAAAGTTGTTGAATTTTGTCCCATGTTACGACCTTTCTTGCCACAGTCATTAATCCTGAATTCCCCATTGACCTTGCTTATCAGAAGTTAGCAGAAGGTGATCACATGAGCCCCAAACACAGCAGCTGTCATAAATATGAGTCAGTTGCCAAGCATCTGAATTTTGATCACATCACTATGGAGATGCTGCAACAATTATAAATATGAAAACAGTCATAAGTCACTTTTTTCAGTGTTGCTGTAACTTCAAATGGACACTAAATGAACTGTTGTAAGTCGAGGACTACCTGTATTGGCTTCCAATATATTAATTGTTTGTGCCTCTTGTTATTAATCTAATACTAGCTAGAATCTTCTGTAGCTAGCGATTTTTGGGCTAATTCAGGTTGATAGTTTTTGAAACCCATGGATATTTATTTATTTAAATTTATTTAAGATTAAATTTATATACCGGCCCATTCCAAGGACTCGGGGCGGTTCACAACTTAAAAACCCTTTTAAAACCCCGTTTAAAAATTAAAACTAGTATAACTAGAATACTTAAGGGTATGAATATATTTGATGACACATGGGAGACTGGTCTCTGTATCATGCTGTGGTATGGTAGACGGATACTAAAAGCTGATAGTAACAAGATTGTGGAATGCCGTCCGAGAAGGAAGCCGCCATGTTGGGTTGAGGGATCTGTTAAGGTCTGTTAAGACCTATCTTTGGAAGGAACTTTATAATCTAGTTACATTGGTGCGTTGTTGAATTAATTGTTGAATGATTTTTCATTGTGCAAAGAAAGATATGTCAATGATTTAACCAAGAGAGAAATCCATTGCCACTTAATCTTTTTAGTCTTTTAATTTTTTTCCATCTGATCTGTTATTTCTTCTGCAAAATTCTTAGAGTAGTGTGGTGAATCTCTGGCCCTCCAGGTACTAGCATACTAACTATGGGATATGCTGTTGTGGCTGATCATAGTTGAGATCAACATTTTGAGGATCACAACACTCTTAATTCTGTCTTTAAAATATAAGCTTTTATTGTATTATTCACACTGAAACTGCACTTTGAATGAAGAATGATGGAAAAATCCATCATAATGTTTTATCCGGTTGCTCAAACCTGTTAACATTAGAACATTTTAACATAGGGAGGGGTAGGTGAAAATTGCTTCAGGCTTGGTTGCTGCTGTTGAACCAGTCAGGGCATCCATATCCCGAATATTATTTCTTCTCTAGCCTTCTACTAATTTAATTTTTCTGTACTTTATTTTTGGGTGCTTTTTTCTTACACTTTTCTGATTGCTGCGAATTTCCATGGAGGTATAGATTGATGTGCTATTTCTTCTCTCTTTGTACCTTCACACTGTAAAATGTTACTGTGGTTTGATATTTTTTTTGAAGTAACAATAATGTTTTAAATCCAATTTTAGCCTGTAACATGGACATACTTAATGAAGTTGAATTGGAAATAATGTTTCCCTACATTAGAAATTATTGACAATTCAAAATTTCTAATTGCTTCTCTTCTAATCTGTGCCATCTTGGATCATGCTTATAAATTTTATCCTAAGTTCCTCTTAAGCAGGATAGGTTGGTACATTCATGGACCATAGTGTGCAACATATGCTGGCCCATATGTTGCGTATATATGATTTTTGTTTACTAGGCATAAAAATGGTGCTCAAACGCCACAGTTCAATTAATCCCCATGTGACTTATGCTTTAGAAAAGGAAATGGCTTCGCTTTGATGAGTTTATTGCTGGTGGATCATAATATAAAGTAGTATTAGTACCAAACAGAATATAAAAACTGACTGTTTTTATCTGATCAGGAGCGATCACAACAGACTTTGTATAGGACTGCTTTAACACTTTGATTACGATTTTTTCCTTTTTAAAATACTTCTTCAGCAAGAGTATAGAAACTAAGTAATATGGAAACACATTAAGTTTAGGTATTTGGCTTTTTACTACTTGGAGCTTTAAAATAATGAATACATTGAGATACTTATATAGAATGCAATACAGAATGCTGATTCTAGCACAGAGCTTCCTTGAATAGAGACATAAATTATAATGCCTATCAGTATGAGAAATAAAAATTCATGTGGCTGGTGCTTAGCTATAATTGGTAATATAACTTTTTTTTTCTAGTTTAAAGTGTCTGTTTACAGTAAAACAGAAAAATAGTCCTATGCAAAATCCATCATATTCGTAAAATACTTTGCTGTAGCTCCTGATAGCTGAAAAAGACAATGAAGTCAAAGTCTATTGTTTATACAAAGATTTTACTCAACATTTAATTTTTGTATATTGTATATCAAAACTACTTTCTGACATCTCATATATCAAGTATGTATTATGTTAAAATACATTAAATGGATTGCTTACATAGTAGTTCACAAAATCTTTTGACAATAATACAATAATAATTTATGAAGTTTATATGTCACCTGATTCCCTGCAAGTCCCATGTATTGCATGAAACAAAATTTTAGGAACTGATTAATATTCATTCAGCCCTTTCTTGTTTTGTGTTTTCAATCTGCTAAGAGAAATCAAGTTATTTAGAGCAGTTGAAGCACCCCATATATCCATATTCAATATTGATATATTTGGGGTTGGAACACCAAGATGGTATTCATTCTGAAAGCCCGGTAGAGTTGGAACTCTCTGTTAAAAGACAGCCTAGTAATGTTTTATGTGATACAAGGAAAAAATTGGTACCTTATTCTTAAGTCTCATTAATATGCATTGGCTATGTTCAAGGGGTTGTTTGGTTTGTGGCTAGCCTAATAAATGGCTTCTTTGTTTTCTTTCATTATTTGGTTTAACACTGTAATGCTTAAAGCAATAATCTCTATATGGTGCTCACCTATGGAGGGAAAAGAAAAAGTACACAGATGCCATGATAATTCAGTGATTCTGAAGGTTCCAGCCATGTCTAGTACTCTTTCAAGACATTAGAGCAGGGCTGTCAAACTCCTGGCCCACGGGCTGGATATGTCACGTGCTGGCCACACCCATGCCCAGTTTGGCGAAGGGAAAAAAGTCCCAATACCTCATGTGACACCACCATGACGACGTGAGTTTGACACCCCTGCATTAAAGAAATAAGCAGTTAGATTTTCCTTTTGATTCCAGATATTTAAAATGGTGCATGTTTGAAAATTAAATGCAATATTAGCATTATATCCTGCTGTTTAAGAGGAGAGAAGACATGATAAAATGAGCTATGACTTTTTAAACAGTAAATCACATCATGTGTAATCTATATGTAGATTTTCCAGATTCTTCCTTTTCCTGCTCAGAAGATAATATCAGCAATGGGTTATGTCAGAAATATTGATAAAGAGTCCACTTAAAAGTAACAGTTAATTTGTCTTCTGATGCTGATGATAATTAGGTGCCATCAAGGTTTTCTTTTACTTCTAGCAACCACATAGATAGATTTTCTCCATGATGATCTGTCCCTGTTTGGTCTTTGCACCCATCGTCACTGTAACTGACTCCATCCATCTTGCTGTTATTATCTTCTCTTTCCTTCCATCTTTTCTAGTATTTGAATCTTCTCTAGAGAACTTGGTCTTTATTTAATGTATCCAAAGTAGGATAATTTGAGCCTGGTACTTCAAGTGAGTTGATTCGTTCAAAAGAGCCATTGATTCATTTTCTTGGTTGTCCATAGTATTCTCAAAAATCTCTTCCAACACTCAGGAATCTTTTCCAACACCAAAATTCAGAACTGTCAATACAGGTAGTCCTTGACTTACAGTTCATTTAGTGACCATTCAAAGTTACAACATCACTGAAAAAAGTGACTTATGACAGTTTTTCACACTTACAACCGTTGTCGCATGGTCATCTGATTTACATTCGGATACTTGACAACTTGACTCACATTTATGACAGTTGCAGTGTCCTGGAATCATGTGATCCCCTTTTGCAACCTTCTGACAAGCAAAGTCAATGAGGAAACCAGATTCACTTAACAACCATGTGATCCTGTAATTTAACAACTGCAGTGATTCCCTTAACAATTGTGGCAAGAAAAGTCGTAAAATGGGGCAAAACTCACTTAACAAATCTCACTTAATAACATAAATTTTGGGCTCAACTGTGGTCTTAAGTTGAGGACTACCTGTACTCTTCCTACCTGTTCCTTCAGAGTCTAACTTTAGCTTTTATATAGGCAATACCAGGGCTTCTACAGTTCTGATTTTGTAGGTATAGATACACCAGGGCGTTTGAATATGTTTTCTAAGGCCTTAACGGCTGGTCTAGTACATGCTATTCTGCAGTATATTTTTTGACTGCTAGTTCCTTTACTATTGATGGTTGATCCCCAAAGGCAGAAACTATCTACCGCATCAATAACTTCATTGTCAGTTCTGGTTGTTCTGCTTGTTGTCATACATGCTGAAAAAACATCAGTGGCTCTGACAGCCCCCAGCATTCTCAGATCTGTAAGCTGAAAGAATATTTCACAAATAGCCAGTGAAATTTATTTGCGATCCCTTCTACTCTAATCTATTGCGGGAGGAGAGTGGGGGGCAGATATGCCAGGCACAGGAGAGACTGTATAAGGCGATCTCTTAGGTTTTTTCTTTTTTTTAAATGTATAATTTGAACTACATATCTGAATAATCTGTTTGCTTATGTTCCTTAAATCACAAAAAAGAAAAAAAATAGTATGTACTCCATTAGTAACTTTTATATGATACTAGCTATCTCTATGAATGACTGATACTTTCATGTCAAAAAACTGATACCTGTACTGTTACATTTGAAAAGGATATCATGGGCAGCCTGGATATTGTTTTCAAACAAGTACATCTTTGTCTAAGTTACCATCCATCTGTCATATGCAAGTAATGAAAAAAATGGTTGGAACTATTCTTCAGGGGTGATTAATCTTAGGCTACCTCCTCCTGCAGGAAGGTAGGTTCTGTTACATTGCTCTGCCTCTGGTGACTGATGATCCCATGGGTGTTCCAAAGGGAACTGGTGGATTTATCTGAAGGTCTGTTGCATAGTCTGGCTGAGGCCCTGAGTGCTGCCTGGTGTAGGTGGAAGCCATGGATAGGATCGTGCCTTTGTGGCCTCTCTTGACATAGCACTCCCAGCACTCCCCATGGTTCATGGAAGAGTTGAGAAAGCTGGAAAGACTCAAGAGATGTCTAAAGCAGTTGAAAGATGAATCCAACAATCACAAATTAGAGTTGCTATTAAGGCCTACCTCATGGCAATGAGAGCAGCGAAACATCACTATTTCTCTGCTCTTATTGCGTCTGCAGATAACCATCTGGTGACCCTGTTAAGGATTACTGAGACCCCCCTAGAGGTCTTGGAGGTTTACCTTCAGGGCTGTGCTGAGGAATTTTCATTGTACCTCATGGATGAAATAGCTCAGATCTCTTTCTCAGTTGGATACAAAGGGTGGACGTGTGTGGAAATGCCTGGGGAGTGGACTATTTGGGAACAGTTTGATCCCTTTCGACCTGAAGAAGTGGTCAGGGTTTTTGAGTCTGTAATGTTAGATCCATGCCCTTCCTGGTTAGTCAAGGCTGCCCGGCAGGTGACATGTGGGTGGGTCCTAGCAATGAATATCCTTGAGGGAGAGGGTTGTTCCTGGCACCATTTAAAGAGGTGCTGGTGCACCATCTCCTTAAGAAGCCGTTGGTGACAATTTTTCATCCAGTCACCCACCTTCCATTTTTTAGGGAGAAATCTGGATGAAACAGATTATCTTGACTCCTTCCAGTCAAATTTTTCAGGCCTGGATATGGGACCAAAAGCATTAGTTGTCCTTTTGGATGATCTCAGGTGGTAATAGGATAGAGACAATGCATCCATCGTGGCTATTCTTTCAATACCATCAAGCATGGTATTCTTTTGAAAAAGCTTCAGGAATTGTCAATGAGGGGGAATGGTTCTGTGCCAGTTCATTTCCTTACTTCAAGGTCAATCCCAGTTGGTGATAATAGGAAGTACTTGGTGCTCTTTAACATTTACATGAAGCTGCTGGATGAGATCATCTGTCACCATGGGATGAGATATCATAAATATGTAAATGTATTCATCCCAGGTAAACTAAATGATGTTGTGGTTGCCTTTCACTGCGATCCTGGTAAGATGGAGTGGCTGTGGGTGACCTCTCCTGTATCTGGTGTTTATCATCCTTGGTCTTGGATGGGGGTGAACTGCCCCAGAGAGATCCAGTGCATAATCTGGGGTTCTTCTGGTCTCACAAAGCTTGCTTGATGAGCAAGTGGTAGTTGTGGCTGGGAGAGCTTTTGCTCAACTTCATGTAGTATACCAGTTATGCCCCTTCCTGAATCGAGAGTCTTCTTTCAGTCACACATGCCTTAGTCTCCTCCTGTACTAACCACTGTAATGCTGTCTACATGGGGCTATCCTTGAAGAGTATCTGGAATCTGCAGTTTGTGCAGAATTTGTCAGCACAAGCAGTTCTGGGCACCTTAAGATTGTGCATGTGACACCTCTGCTCTATGAGCTGTGTTGGGTACCAGTTTGCTTCTGGCTCCAATTCAGGATGTTATTACGTTTGAAGCCCTTCACAGCATGGGACCAGGTTATACTAGGTTTATTTATAAACTTCCCACGCAAGTGAGATGGGTAGTATAGAAGATAGGTAGGTAGGTAGATAAAATACAATTCATATATATTTGCCCAGGGGCTTTTAAATTTGCTTCTGATGCAATATTTTGTTTTCCCCTTCTTTAGTCACATATTTTCTCTATTTGCACTGAGAACACTCTTAGCCCTTCTGACTAAAAGTATGATCATCAGAAATATATTTTGTTGTGAAAGATGTTGATTGGAATCTGTCTCATGGGTTCAAAGAAAGCAGTTAATTTTCTGAGAATCATTATAGAGTCTCTTTAAGGAGGAAGGCATATGAGCAAACACAAAGAAACACAGTATTAATTTTTTTCCACTTAATGTTTGAATTCTGAAACATGAGGGAAGGATAAATTTTGTGAAAAGTAAAATGTTCTTAACATGATTTAAAAATTATTTATGTTTTCATATATTAGAGTTTAGGTCACTATAGAAAAATGATTAAGAAGGCCTTATTCTACATAAAAAAATGCTGCAGCAAATACAGTAATGGCTACAAGAATCATATGATGGGGCTGTGTCAAAGAAGAGCTCCTTTGCAACATGCCAGAATGGGTACAAAGCAACTCTTGTTGAAGCTGTATCATAGAGTGATTTCCATGCACATTAGTCTTCCTTTGTACCCCCGTTTTGTATGCATGACAGTCACATGGCACTAGAGGAATTTTAGAAGGAATTGGAGAGATGCAATGAGTAGAAAGCTATCTCTCCAGAAATTACAATTAGTTGGGGGAGGAGGGACTTAAGGATTTGAAAAATTCTGTAATGGCTCTTGGGATCCCATTTGCTAGGTATTTAGCTACATGTCCTTTTATGAGTGAGAAAGTCAGAAGACTGCCAGATTTCAGCTAATCAAAAGCAGCTGCTATCTTTGCTGAACTAGATTTTTATGTTAATTTCTTAATATTAGCTTGCAAAATGAGTTATAAGTTAGTACCCTGGATTCTGATAGCCCTGTTGACATATCATATATAGAGAGAATAGCCAAATGGGAATAAAAATGGCAGTAGTAAAAAGTAGATGTAGAACTTCTAAGAAAAACATAGATACAAGATGCAAAATAAAGGAGGAATTGCAGTGCTTTGGGAAAGGGACAGGTTGTCCTATATTCCCTTCTGATTCTTTAAATTATTCTAAATATTTTATTTATAATTAAATATATATGCTGCCCATCTTGCTCTTCAGAATGAGTGAAAGAGGTTTTCCACCACAAAAAAGAATTGCTCAATATATAGTTTGCCCCTTGACTGACATTAATATATTGCAGTGAACATGAAGACTAATGCTTGTCAACTTAGAGATTAGCCATTTGATGAAACGTGTACATGAATGTAATTATTATCAAAATGTTTACTTGAAAATAAAAAACAAAGCATAACTTCCAAAATCTGTTTCAAAAATCTCTGGAGACAATTTTGGAAATGAGGAAAGAGAACCAAGAAAAATCAAGAAAAAAAATTGTTTGCTTAGGTCAGTGGTAGAAGCAGAAAGCTACTATATTAAAATAAAACTTAAACATGTTAACTTTAACTAGCATGCTCAATTGTTCTTTTCTAAAGCTGCTGTTGAACTGCTAAAATGAGTATTTAAACAATTGTTTCCGATCTAAAACTAGTAAATGATTTTCAAAATATAAAAGATGTATTTACTTTGGGATTTCTCACTATGGTGAGAAATTGATGAATGATTAATGGAATTGATGGCTTCTTAAAATGTGGGATCCGTGAGCAATACAGCATAGGTAAGTAGTAACTATGATTGTTAATACAAACTAACTTAAAGTAAGCTATTATACAGTGTGGCTATATTATCCCTAATATTTTTTGTGTTTCAGGTGATCGGCTGTTTCAAGGTTGGAAACCACCCCCTATATAAGAAAACAGGAGGGTCAAGAAGCTGAGAAACTAAATTGGCACATCACAGTTTAAATATGTATAAAAAGAACATGGAAGCAGATTACATGAAGATAATATGATAAATAGCAACATTAATCTTGGTAGATTAACGATGTATTATATGCTTTGACTATTTCAATAAAAATCTATTTACAAAGAAGTGCTCCTACTATTTTTATTGAGTTGGAATAACTGGATATTAAAATTGGCTGGTAGTGGTTAAAGGGATGTATCATGTAACTTACATTACACAAGATATATTTGACTTATTTTTCAAATTTACATTATTTTTTAAAAGCAGTATTCTTGCTCACACATCACGAAGATGGAATTTATAGCTTTAACTGAGAATTGTTGATCAGAAAGAAATTACTTCAATAAGAGCTTCATTATAGCTCTTATTAAGAGCTGTGGTGTTGCAGTGGTTAGAATGCAGTATTGCAGGCTAACCCTACATTCCACTGCCAGAAGTTCGATTCTGACTGGCTCAAGGTTGTCTCAGCCTTCCATCCTTCCGAGGTTAGTAAAATGAGGATTCAGATTGTTCGGGGCAATATGCTGACTCTGTAAACCGCTTAGAGAGGGGTATAGAGCGCTATGAAGCGGTATATTCTATTATGATATATAGCAGAAAGTGTGTAAAGATACCAATTGTGGAAGGTTTATTTCTTAAAAGACTCAATTTACTCTATTTTGTGAAAAGAAAAAAAATTAGTTATTGTATTTTATTGAGGCTGTGTTGGCATATTTTATTTGATTTGTGGTACCTTATGCTCTGGGTAAGAAATACGGAAATACTTATTTTAATGCTGAGAACCACACTGAGAGTGGTGTTCCTAGCCATATTCAAACAATAAAAACATGGCAATTAAAATTAATTATATTTAGGTAATTATGTATGTTACAATCCCTTTTATTGCATTTGAAATTAAAAGTTGAGCAACTTTTGGAATAACTCTGGGGGTCACACTACTTTGGGGAGATACATGCTTCCTAGTTAGCCTCAAGATATGAACTCTTGCTTTGGGAGAGTTTCCTCTGTTTGTTTCTTTTCTGTTATGTACAACATTAACCTTCAACAAGCACACTAGACTAAATTTCTGTGGATGTCCAGTAAATGTTTCTGTGAAAGAAAATTTATAATCATTCTAAAATGGTGGCAGTGAGACAAAAAAAAGGCCAGCCGTAAAACATTTCTAAATTAATGAAGAAATCTGAAAAGTTTACTGAATTTGAATAAAGGACTCCATACAGAAGAAGGATTCATTTGATGACCTTAGTGGGCATATAAAAATCTAATTACTTAGTCACATGAGCCTGGGACTTAACAGCAAACAGTTACTTTCAGATATACTGGGAGAAATGACTGTACAAGTTGAAATGGGCAGTGTATTTAATCCCTTTGGCTGATATTTGAAGATAAGCTTGAATTTGGCTTTGTACTTTTTTAATCTATTTTGGTAGAAGGAAGTTACAACAGACTACTTACAAACTTTGAAAAATTAATAAAATTGACAAGGATGGCTAACTGGTAGCTGTCAAGATGTTGGATTACAACTTCATTTTTGATATTGTTCATGGTGGATGAAGCGGATGTTAGAGTTTAACTGTATAAATGACTATTCCTGTACTCTGGTTTAATATAATCATCAATAAATTAATGCATTTAAACCTTAGAATAATTTCTTAGTAGTTCTTGTGGAATAATAAGGTAGAGTTTAAAATATCTTGTAAGTTTGAACATTAAGCACCTCATACAAAATTTGAACTTGAAAACTATCCAAAATAACATTTCTGGTAGGCTCAATTTTAGTTTCCTGACAGTTTTCTTTTTTACACACACACACACCTCAAATCCTTGGTTAATTTTAAGCATATTTGCTAGAAAGTTAATTTGACAGTTGATCAAAACTTGCTTCTCAAATATATTTAATTTTGCACTGATTTTTTTCAGGAGCTGCGAGTACAATATTTGATTCCCATTTCATTTTTATTTATTAATTTCTTCTTAGAAATGTCTATGTTTGATCTGTATCTATATATGCCTACATGCACAAATACCAGATGACTGGAAGCAGAGCCCCAATTGGGAAATTAGCTTTGGTTGATAATCAGATGCCTAAATTCTCATTACTTTCAGTGACATTTCTTGGAAAAAATGTAAACAGAAATGCCCCCTTTTTGAGAGAGTCAGGAATTTGAAAAATGAAAGCTTAATGTATTTGGACCTGTAAGAAGAGTTCCTACCTTAAATAAACATAGTATGCATTATATAGAATAAATTATATTCTAGACATAATGTTTAGTGCTATCTTTTCAGGCACTGTCTAGCAAGGAATATTATAAGGAGACATGATCATAGGGGTGGGCTTCAAAAACCTGAGCAACGGGTTTGCTGCCTGGTTGCTGGGTGGGCATGGCCATGGTGGGCATGGCCTAGTCGACCTCCTGCACCATTGTGGGGGGGGTATGTTTTTGCCTTCCCCGAGGTCCAGAGGTTTTTTTGGAGGCTCTGGGAGGGCGAAAACGGATGTCAAACCCCAACCGGCTTGCCATACCTGGGGTGGGGGGTTAGGGAGGACTAGCAGGGATTGAATCCAGCCTAGGCGAAGCAAAGCCTGGCAGGCCCTCCTACCAGCTGACTGGTGTGGCAGCAGCCCCTCCTAACAGCTGACTGGTGTGACGGCAGAAACAGCCGTGCGCTGCTGCAACGGCCCAGGCAGCTTCAACATGCTTGGCTGGGCCACCGTCGGATCCAGGCGCAGCGAGGAGATGCCCGACAGCCCTCTCCTCTCCCAACAGCTGGTTGGCTCCGGACGCTCTAGGGACACTGGAAACAACCCGTTTCCAGCCTCCCCGAACTTCCAGGAATCCCATTTTTCTCCCTCCC
>JANHFL010004094.1:331090-346865 GCA_032468155.1 Oxyrhabdium leporinum | reverse complement strand
GAACCGCTAGATTGAATCAGCAGAAGTGGCCTGCAGTTCAACACTCTAACCACTGCGCCACCTAGGCTCTTTCCTAGGGATTTACTCTTGTCGCTTTGTTTTTAGGTGGTTTATAATATAGGATAGTATAGGATTTATTAAAGTTTTTTCCTTCATATACTTTTTTTAAAAACTGGTTTCTTTTTTAAACTTTCATTTGTTATGTAATAGTTTCTTATGTGACTGTTTAATCTACATATAATATTGCAAAGTAAGTTTTTAAAAATAAGTATAGGGTCTTTGAACATATTTTTTTTAAAGTAAAAGACATTAAAAACATGCATGATACAATAAGTCTTAAATAGATCAGAGTACGAGTTAGTGTAATATAAAAACTCCATTCTCTTGACTAAGATCCACAGGGCTTTTAGAAGAAAAGGAATGCATGCAAATTATAATTAAATACTCTAAAAATGACAAACATTTCCAACTACATGGTGATTTCCTTATATCATATAGTACTGTTTGGCTATCTGTTTTTTTTTTAATTATACAATCTTTGTATAAATGTTGCAATTTTTGAGTTGTTTGACTCTAAATTCTGTGTGCAGTGTGAGCAGAACTGAAAGGAGTGGAAGATATGGATCTATTATAGATAGAGAAGATCGAGATGAACGGGACTCCAGAAGCCGTCGTCGGGATTCTGACTATAAAAGATCTAGTGAGGAGCGTAGAAACGACAGATATGATGATTATCGGGATTATGATGGCCGAGATTATGATGGCCGAGATTATGATGGCCGAGATTATGACAGTCCTGAGGTGAGATAGCTGATTACTAAATTTTTGATTTTGGTAAATAAATAAATAAAACGTAGTATTCTTTTGCTAAATTTATCAATTCTATATTTCATGGGTGGATTTATATTTCATGGGTGGAAGAAGAAGAAAGCAGTGACAAAACTATCACCTTGTTGTCAAGTAGACTACCCTGACACGTTTCATGTAATCACCAGCAATCATATTTCAGGGAGTCTTTTTGAATAGAAATGAGATTGTCAAAATTTTATATTTAAATTAATCATAGAAAATATTTACAGAACATTGTAGACTGAAACAATATTTTCTAATTATAATAGTCTGATTATATGAATAATGTTACAATGACATTTAAATCTTTAATTTTTTAAATTAAACTTAATGGAGTTAATCTTGCATTACTATGTGACCAGTCTTATAATTGCTGGATTTACTTGACAGAGAGAACGTGAACGTGAGCGACGTAATAGCGATAAATCAGAAGATGGTTATCATTCTGATGGAGACTACGGAGAACATGATTATAGAAGTGACATAAATGATGAAAAAGAAAGCAAGACCATCATGTTGCGTGGGCTCCCTATTACTGTTACAGACTATGATGCAAGTAACATTTTGCTGTTAACTTAAACATTTTAATTTGCAGAATAATTCTTTCTTAAAGAGTCTGCACAGCACTGAAAGTGTCTTAATATTGTTTCATATTTCAGAAGTGAGTATTTAACAATTATTTAAAGTAGCTTCCATGCCTTCTATCCAGTTGTTTTGCGGTTAGGAAGGATTCTTCTTCTCTCCTTCCCCTAACTGACGAGTTCCTGGTAGATACTCCTCTGATTAAAAGGAAGATTTGCTCATTTTAGAAGTTTTTATTTTGGCAGATGTGAATCAGACGTTCAAAAAAAATATTGCGTCATAAATTCTGGAATGTGTTCATCTAGTTTATATGGTCAAAATCTAAAATCTCTGTTTTGAAATATCTTAGAAATTGATGAACGTGTGATTCCTCCCCCCCCCCCCTTCAGTTGTGTCCTGTTCTTGAACTGCCCATAGTATTGATGAAGTTTCTCAGAAGTCATTTAACATTGCCAGTTTCCTACGACTGGAAAAAAATGATTGGCCCAAGGTCACACAATTGATTTCATGCTCAAGGTGGGATTAGAACTCATGGTCTCGTGGCTTCTAGTCCAGTTTCTTAATTACTATACTGAACTTGGTCAGTTAGTGTGGTTAGGATCTATATAAAAGGATAAGTTTACATAGCTGAAGATTGGCACCTGTAAATTTTTAACCATATAACAATGACATAACAGATTTTATTTCCTAAGGATTTCTAGATTATTTTAGTTCTATTCTAAGTTACTTGGAATAATTACAGATTTTGGAAGTCAAGTTAATACCAGACTGTTGTTTTCCTTCTTTGTAGTTTTGCTTAGTTTGTGAACTAATGATATTAAAATTGCGTATAGATACGAGAGATCATTGAATCCTGTGAAGGCCCTCGGCCTGCAGATGTGAGATTGATGAAGAGAAAGACAGGTGAGAGCATTATTTTTTTGGCACAGTCTTCCTCTTCCCCAGGCCTAAAACATTTTCCAAAAGTCCCCTTCACCTGCAAGTACAAAACAAAATGAAAGGTTTGCCATGGATAAGGAATTTAGCCTTTTGAAAGGCTATAGGTAGTGGAAGAAGCCTTCATTTTTTATATATATTTAAACATGTCGGTAAGTAACACCATAAATTTGATTCTTAAATCTTAGTAATCCATTGCATGGTTATCTATCTTGTTCAAGTAGCCTGTTAATGCAGCTTGGTTTCCTTGCCATGGCAAAACAAGAAGCAAATTCAGAGTTGACGTCGCATTTATAAAACTGCTTTGTCATGAAGTAATGAAGCAGTTGGAGAGAGATTCACCTGTTTTAAAGGAACTGACTAACACAAGTATCCCGTCTATATCTGAATGCTGTCTCTAGGTGTAAGCCGTGGTTTCGCCTTCGTGGAGTTTTATCACTTTCAAGATGCTACCAGCTGGATGGAAGCCAATCAGGTTGCTTCACTCACAAAGTCTAGATAATTCCTGAACATGGAACAAGTCTGTACAGTTTTTAAAAAGGAATAAATAAAAAACTGAATGAAGGAGTGGTTTGATTTAAAAATCATAACTTCCTTAAAATGAAATGCTTTGTATATATTAATTTTTTTGTTAAAATTTCATACCATTGCCCCAAAATACAGTTGGACCATTTACCTTCTATAAAAAAATTGCTATTTCAATGTTTAAATTGATTGATCTTTGACTTATTTTTTAAAAACCTACCGTATTATGTGTTGAACTAGAAAGACCTCTGATGTATGCTATCAATACCTATAAAACTAAATTTATAGATTATATAGAGATAACTAACTGGAAGGACATTTTCAGTACGACTTAACAAATAAGTAATGTTTCTAAAAGGCATTGGAGTGCTTTTAAAATGAGTATGAATAATCTAAACAAGAAACTTAGAAACCATTGAGTTAAAATGTATATTTCCAAGATATTGATATATTGGTATTTTAATTCAGTTAATAGCAGAACTACTATTTTACTGCATTGCTGTCAAGCTAGAACTGTGCTTCTAGACCAAATTAAAAATAAAAGGAGCAAAACTAGTTTCATTATAAAATCTGAAAAAGATTTTAATATGAATTTTACTGCTATTTTTTTTATTATTAAATGTTTGGACACTTTCTCTTAAGTTCATATCGTGGCCAACAGTTAAGTTGAAGGAATAACCAATTGCTGCATGCAACAAGTGTTCTGTATGATTTATGTAGCATGCAGTTGTGGTCCATGAACCTGGACAAATTAGGGTAGCAAATTATGAAATCACAATTTTAATATATACAAAGCTGTGTTAATTTTCATCTTGAATCCTGTTTCAAATCCACTCCAACATAACCACGCTAGTGTTAGGGAAAAAAATAGTTGAGCCTTCCTATTGGCCCTGTTGCTGTTAACTGTCAAACAAACATGATATATTGTAAATATGCCAACATATTTTGTTTGTGTGCATATTCCAGTTTTGGGCCATTTTCTCATTTTCCTAGCATAGCAATAAAAGATGAAATTTGCACCATAGGCCTGTTCGATCTTTTTAAGCTCTTACTATTTCTATTAGAATTTGACTTACTGAAGTCAGCTCTTATTTTAAGATTAGATCATTGTTTCGTCAACATACACAACCCCTGGACACATTTAAAGGTGCATCTCTGAAGAGCTGTAAAGGACTTGCAGGATTTAGAGGGGATACAGGTTTTGGATATTCAAGAACAAAATTTAAAATTCAGAAACTTGGCTTCTTTCTATACATTTAAATAGCTTATCCAGTACTCTGCTAAATATGAAGGGACACTCAAAGCAAAATGAATTATTACTGTACTGACAAAGTCAGTGGCAGTCAAATTTGGTTATTAAATATTAGGATATTGTATCTTTTCTTCCTATTCGCACGGTAGCTTTCTTATACAACATGTTAGTCAGAAAACAGTTATGCTGAACATGTGTTCAGTACCTGACTTTTAATTTAGCTTCTTAGAAGTATAACGTCATCTTGACAAGAATTATTTTACTTTCAAGGGCACATCATGAAGAAAACAACTGAAAACAATTCATATGTTTTGAAGTTATAAAATTCTAGTTCTGGGGAAAGAAGTGAAGCAGTCACTTAATACTTTAAAGCAGTGTTTTGCTATGTCTTTAAGAATCTTGATCTCCTTAGAGACACTTCCTGGTTCCATGTCAGCACTTAGTTTTGGCAGCTTGATCAACCTTCCCTGATTCTGTTTGCTTTCACTGCACATCCCATTTTCTTACTGCCCATGTCCTGCAGGATTGGATGGGCAGAGTGTAGGAGGCGGTGGTTGGTTCTCTGCATCCTCCCCATATTTGTCCATTTAGTTCATGAGCACTGAATCCTCCGAAGAGTGCTCTACCAAGGGAAAATCGACACACATTCTGTGATACTGGAATAACTAAATGTGCTTTTTTTGCAGAAAAAACTCTTGGTTCAAGGGAAACAAATTGCAATGCATTACAGCAACCCCAGACCTAAATTTGAAGACTGGCTTTGTAACAAGGTATGGTAGTGTTTCCAAAGGCATTTTTTAACACGCAGATATTCTTACTAACTGCCCATCTCCCTCAATGTATTTTAACAGATTACATTGTAATTAGCCATTCTCATACTATTCACTTCTACTAACGGATAAAATATCTGAACTTCAGATAATATTATAGATAAAAGTTTAGCATGAAGCAATTTATAAAAAGTGCTAAAAAGAAGTAAATAGCATTTAATAAAAACATGTATGTTAATGTGGAAATAGCCATTGTGATCATTACTATAGGTGACATGGTATTTTAAAATAATGAGAACTTCTCATTTAGAGAGGATGCTGTTGCTTCTGAATTTGAAATAACTAATTGCTCTCTTTTTGTTCCTTTGCATAATGCTACTTAACCAATCAACTATTAAAACATTTATAAAGGAGAAAAAGAATCCATTGGAGTTGGGTGGCTTATATTCAAATAAAAAAAAAATCTGAAATAAATTGTAAACGTATTTTTACATTTCTCACAATGTCAATGGATGTAGTAGTTGAATATCCTATATTAGCCTGGAGACCTTTCCTGCAGAAAGAAATCTAAAATAACCGCAATAGGTTTTCTTCATTATAGCCCATGAGTGATATTACAGTAAAAACACACTTCTCATTGTATTGACTTGCAGTATCTTCTTGATTTACGTACTCGCTTATAGCTTGTCTTCAGCACTCAAAAAGCAAACTAGTAGTAGTTGGCAATTTGAAAACTGCAGTAGTACTTAGCATCTATAATGCACACGTATTTGGGAATCTCAGTAAAAGAAATAACAAGCAGGACAACTCACAAATTATGTTCTCCACAGTGGAGGAAAGAAGATAATTGCCATAAATTTGCCTACAGGTAACTCCTACTTATCAATAGCTCGTTCATTAATGATGCATTGATGCTAAACAAGTGATACTTTAAATTGGCTTTTGAAGTACCAGCCTTTCCTGTGCCCCCGCGGTCATGTAATCACAATTCAGACACTTGGCATCTGGCTTACACTTCCTATAGTTTTAGCATCCCGCAGTTATAGTCATTTTCTGACCTTTTTACAAGCAAAGTCAGTGGGGGAGCTGGCAGCAAAAGTCACAAGTTGGCCGTGATAATTTCCTTTGCCTTCCTACACTAGTGCTGTGCCATTCACCCTTGGCTTTCCTTGCCACATCATCCATCTTCCCGGTCTTCCTACACTCATACCATGCCATCCACACACCAGCCTCCCTGTGCTTGTCCCCTGCCATGCCATTTATCCTGGGCATTTCTGCACTTTTCATCTTATACCATCCACCCCACCACCACCACCCCCAAGTGTTCAGGTGCTCCCAGCTTGTACCAAGTCTACCAAGCTTTTTTCTTGGCCTCCTCCAATTCACACAGCCTCTGACAACCCTTTCCAGGGATTGCCCTGGCCTTTCCCACCCTGTATGAATATTTTTTTGTGGATGAATAGGCAGTAGGGATGTTTTCCCTTCTTTGTCTCTTTATTTTACCTAATTACCTAATGAAATGTAATCACCAAATAAACGACCACGGGCAGTTTACATGTTAAAAAAATCAGTAAATACCTAAAATCATTGTAATTATTAACAAAATATCAAAAACTATTAAAAGCTTGGCTGAAGTAAATAAACAGGATGTCAACAATAATGGAACCACTTCACTATTAACTAATGAAAGCAAAGATAGACTTGCTTTGTTAATTATATGCCCGTCTATGATCTGGAATATATTAGACAAAAGATGCTAAAACATTTGAAACAGCATTCAGAGAAGTGCCTTGTTTTGTCCTGAGCTCAAAGTTCCTGCACCCATAAGCTTAGAACACTGGAACAATGCTTAAGAGTTTTAAATATACCTATAAATAGATTTTAGTGAAGAGGATTAGTGTTCATCCCAGATTCATAAGTTGACAATAAAGAAAAGATAAAAAGAAACACAAGAAACTTTCAATGGTAGAGGAAAAAATAGCTCCTGGCCTTTGAACCAGGAATTAAACATAAACAAGTATAAATTCCTGCTTAAAAATCAGCTCACATCCAGCTTTCCATGAAGTCATAGGCTACAGTTCTTAATTCTCCTCACCATCTTGACTTTACTTAATATTTAAGGTCTGGTAATTAAAACATTAGAATCAATAATACCCCGAGACATTTTTAAAAAGTCGTTACATTAATTTCTTCCATTTATGCAGAAAACACTGGAGATGTTTGTTCAGAGTATTGGATTTAGAAGTAAAATAGTTTTGTAACACCATTTCTCGTATCTCGGAATGCTTCCTGGACAATGAAGACCTTAACAATATGCAGAGCTTAATGTTGAAAATTGTAGCTCCAGGAACCGAAGCATTCCCAGAAATCATAGTGTTTGATATTAATTTTATTGAGTTACTCTTTCTATTGTCCTGGATAGGACTATGGAGTTGAATTAATCATCAAGCTCGTGGGTGCCAAAGCAAATTCTCCTAAGTTCCAAATGTGTTATCATTATTGTAATTGCTTACTGGGTAATAAATGGAGATTAATAGTTTTATTCAATAATGACATGAAGCCACCGTCACGGGGTATTTTTAAAACTATGTTATAGGTATGGTCTGTCCTACAGAATGTTTGATCAGGTGTATAATCTAAAATGTAATGGGTTTGTTTATTTGTTAGTGCTGCCTTTACAACTTCAGGAGGCGACTAAAATGCTTCCGTTGTGGAGCAGATAAATTTGGTAAGTTCTGCTTGAATAAGTTATATTAAACATTTTTATTTCACAATTGAACTGCATGTAATTCCATTTCTGACATGGTAGAGGTCTATTGATGTCATAACACAAGGTTCTTGATTATTAAGCTTGCTTTTCCACCTGTTTTGCATGAAGATTCAGAACAGGAAGTGCCACCTGGAGGCCCAGAAGCTGTACAGTCTGTGGATTACTACTGTGATAGTAAGTTAAGTCTTATTGTATTGTAAAAATAGGCTAGCTTTGAGGTATGTCTTTGTGTTATGCAGAAATCAACCCAGATTTTTTTGTAGGAGGGGGCTGTTTACAACTCAACTTCACAAGAGGTAAAAATTAAGTTAAAGCTGATGGAGAAATGAGTAACCTGGCAATGTATGGGAAATACGACATTTTTCTTTCTATGAAGAGCATTGACACTTTTTATCCTACTCTCTTCAGCCTGAATTATGCAGTTAACATCTTTTTTCCTCTGCTTTTCTTTTTAATTAGCTTTCATTGTCAAATCTTGGACTACATTTTTTTTTCATTTCTTCCCAGCATTGCTCTTGTTCCTCTTTCAGTTAGCAGCTGCATCAGATAGTCCTTCCTTATAGTTTTAGTGCTTGGTATTTACTGTTTTTTGCAGCATCTTTACCTTAAAGAGAATTACATGCAAACGGTTTTAAAAATGTTAATTAAACTGAAATGATTGTCCTTCCCTACTCCTGCTTTGGGGAATGCAGAAAAGATTGTACCAGCATGAATTATGGTAGATAATCTAACATACATAGCTGCATTATATCAATAAATCTCTGGTCTTTTTCAGAATTTCATAAATATGTAGTTTTTCCTTGCTTTACTTATAATGCATTATAGAATGCTATGTATATCTGTTCTTCGTTATTGTATTGTGGATGAACAAGTGATAACCATATCTTTTATCTTCCCACAGCCCTAATTCTGAGAAATATAGCTCCTCATACAGTAGTGGAATCAATCATGACAGCTCTATCCCCATATGCTTCACTGGCAGTAAATAATATCCGCCTTATTAAAGACAAACAGACCCAGCAGAATAGAGGCTTTGCTTTTGTACAGTTGTCTTCAGCCATGGTAAGGTATATTTTATTGTATCTGAGCATTTAAAAAAATGTGTCTGTTCAATATTAAATTTTGTATATATTTCCTAACATTCAAGTTCAGTTTAGACGTGTGCAACTTTTTTATTTGCATAAGTAATAAAATCAAATACCTTCAAATTTATCTTCCTGATAAAAATATATACATAATTTAATAGATGTAATAATTAATTTGTGCCCATAACATTCTTAGTATCCTGATATGTGTTTTTTAATGTCAAGCTCTGAATTTATACAAAATCTTACCTGAATTGAATGAATAAATGCATTGTACTGGTTTTTTTCCTTATGAAGTTTTGGTAGTTCAATTTTTTTCTTACAAAAACCTTTTTGACAATGGTTGTATATAACAATTTAAAATTTGTCTCATACCAACAATTATTTTTCCTAGGATGCTTCTCAGCTGTTGCAGATTTTGCAGTGTCTTCAACCACCTCTGAAAATAGATGGCAAAACAATTGGTGTGGATTTTGCAAAAAGTGCTAGAAAGTGAGTTATACTACTAAAGTTGTCTTTCAAATCTTCAATTGCAGTATAATTACAAATTTATATTGCTGCTTTATTGCTTAATTATCTTAATAGAGTTTACAAAGAAAACCAGTTTTATGTCTTTCTGTGTATGTACTCATTAAAAATACAAGTCCTATTTCTTAGTAGTAGCATTTAAATTCAGCTAAATATTTGGAGTTAAGCATTTATTTGGATAAGTAATGGAATAAAAAATCTTCAATTTATATTCTCATTCTGTGTAATAATCTATTCTGATTTCCAGAAAATACAGAGTGGGGAAACTGGTGCAATTAGTTTATCAACAGTTGAGACACATTGTGATTTTCTTGTAATTTTGTTTTGAAGCTCCTCATGATCTCTAGTAATGTTGCCTACGAAATAAACAACTGTCTTTTTACTTTTCAGGGATTTGCTTCTCCCAGATGGCAATCGTGTCAGTGCTTTCTCTGTTGCTAGCACAGCCATTGCTGCTGCTCAGTGGTCATCAACCCAGGTAGGAATTTGTTTTTAAAGTTGCTGATTCCTGAGTCTACAGTATAGCATCTACAGATTCTTCTCTTGGCCTTGCAGGCCCCATGGGGTCTATTTGGTTGCATTTTAATTTTCAAAAGTTACATAATTTTTTTCAAAAAATGAGAGCATGCTGTAAAACTGATAAAATCAAACATAAAATTTCAGTCATCATTCATTCTTCCATTTTTCCTATTTCTAAAACTACCCATGTTGCTCAGGGACATTATATCCATCAGTGCTTTGAATATGAATACATCTCATTTTAGTGAATAAAAATGATAATGGGTTGTAGCTCAGTGCTTGTTTATAAATATGTGAAGGAAAAGGAAATAAAAGTGCTATATTGAGGTCACAGCATCTTGAGAGACTGGATGTTAGAGAGCAGCCTTATCAATTTGCCCTTTAATGAATAAGAGTTGAGTGTCTTTAAGGCTTTGTTGACCATGCTCTCAAAATTAAAAAAAATGTGTCCAACTTAAAAACTTAGGAATTTTTATGCTAGTGGAAAGCAAGATTTCAGTACTGATATCACCATTCATGTGAACAATCTCTTTGCTCGATTTACTATTTAACCATTTTCTTTAACTTATAGCCTCAGAGTGGAGAAGGTGGCTCTGTTGACTTCAACTACCTTCAAATTGGGCAGGATGGTTACAATCAGTACACTCAGGTATGTGTAAATAGTACTAGAAACTAAGACTTGAAGTTCTTGGGAGAAGAGGGTTCTGCACACTTTAAAGATGCTTTTTCAAGAGGCAACTACTTCCTGGGGTTTTTTTTGAAGATGTTTCGTTTCTCATCCAAAAAGCTTCTTCAACTCTGACTGGATGGTGGGGAAGTCAGAGCTGAAGAAGCTTCTTGGATGAGAAGCGAAACGTCTTCAAAGAAAAACCAGAAATTTCAGTTGCCTCTTATCTGGATGACTGAAAATCTCCATAGACATTTGTATGCTTTAAACTACCTCTTAGGAAGATTGGACCATAAGCTTCATGACATGGTGAAAATTTGGGCAGATGAGGCAATGTAAATGTACTAACTATTAATACAGAACTAATACAGATGAAATGTATTAACTATTAAAATACACAATAGTGCGTTATAAAGCCACTAACAAGGAGCAGTACAAAGTCAGCATGAAAAAATGCAGTATAAAAGTCAAAATAAGCTATACTAGATGAGCAACAAAAATAGGCTGAAATGATAGAAATGTAAAAGATAAGGTGATTGTGATGATTGATCATCATCATGATCTCTTAGCCTGGTCCTGAATTAATGGGATATTGGTACTTGGTGAATTTATGTGGATTTATATGTCCAGAAGGTCACAATTAAAAAGGCCTGCTTTCTGATAGTCATCCTTTTAATTTCAAAATAAAAGAATGATTGGAGGTGGAGAATTATACTTCTGTTCTCCTGATTTGAATGCTTAATTGGATGTGCTTAAACATCCATGCCCAGGGATTAAGCCTCTGACCTCCCGTGAGGGTGCTGCACAAACCTGCCATTTAAAATCTTTCTACCTTTCCACCTCCTGGGGAAACACTACAAGGTAGATGCTAGCGCTGTTTCTTTTAAGAAAGAGAAAAATAAATTTCTAATTTGAGCTTCCACTATAGTAGTTCTTAAGTTGCTATGTATTTCTTGTATCTCTCGTTCTCACATCTCTGGAAATTGAGAGAAGCTTGCATATTTTGAGTCAACTTTTCTCACCAGACAGAAATGGATTTTAAAAAGTCAAAATTATACTGCCACCCCCTTTTAAAAGCCCAGTTTAGAAACATTATTTTGATTGGTTGTTCATCATTTAATTTTCCTGGGCTCTGTTTAATACCCTCTCTAAATGGATAGCTTGACTTTTGTTTTTTCTCTTAACTCCTGTGTAACTGAGCTTTTGGGGGGTGAGAGTTTTCCCCATTCCCTAAAGGATCCATATCATGAAACGGTAACCTTATCTTAATTCTTTGCCTGATGTTCACAGGATTATCAGCAATTTTACCAGAATCAATCAGGAACATTGGACACAGATACAACTACAACTTCTGGTAATGTTTCCTGTTTGTGTCACAGAAATAAACACCTTTTTCATAATTTTGTATGAGCATCTTAATTGGCTTGATTCAACTATGGCTTGAGTAGTAAATTGATAGTTTGTCATGAGTGTCTTTAGAACAACATTCATCTTTCAGGTAAACCCCAACTAAGGGACTTGAGTTAATTTTAATAGTCTGCATGAAGTATTATGGCAGGTACTCAATAATAGTTAATAGTAATCCTCCCCCAGGAAATGAAATTGCTAATCATTTTAAATTTATTATTACTGTTACTACCAAGGCTCTCCAATGAATTCTATCAGTACTATTCTAGATTTTGAGATTTTCATGGAATGTAATGTTTTGGCAGGTGGTCCAAGTACTGCTGGTACAACTACAGCTGCTGTTGTTTCCCAGAGTCCTCAGTTATATAATCAACAGACCTCTTCAGCTGATACACCGGTAAATTCTGTTGTCTTCTATTGTAAAAACATTGGTTTAGTGTAGAGCTTCATTGCATGAATGCAAGGTGAAATTATTTTAAGAATATACATCTTAATTTTAGCACTGTTCAAATTATACCAATTGTCTGTTCAGTTGCACAGGTGTTGATTTGTGGATTAAGATGTATTGATTTGCCTGAGATAGTAATTGAGTAGAAATTGAATCATGGGTCTTGTATATGCAAAACTAGGTGCCTTATGAGCTGTTTATCTATTGATCTTAGTATAATAATTTTTGCTTAAGTGTCAATATGTCTGAATAAATTGCTTATTCTGAGTATCACATGTCTTGAAGAAAATTCATGTACTTTTGAATAAATGCTATGGTTTTCTAAGTTTATGATATTTCTTTCTGCAGATGCAAGCTGCACAGCCAAGTACTAGTTCTCAAGTGTCATCTGGTTCTCCAACTGGTATAATTCCTGGCACCAAGTATGGTGAGATTACTGCTAGATGAAGCATTGGGTAGTGGAAAATAACTATTGCTTCCTTTACCAATCAGTATTTATATTTATTCAGTTTATTGTTTTCATGAGATATAAATCCAGAAGGTAACTTACTTTCTGAAGGATTGGGGAAAGTATGGGACAGTGGTGGGATTAAACTACTTCTTAAAAAAATAAAATAGACATTGAAGGGATGAAGTAAAAGACATTACTTACTTGTTTCACTAATCAACAGAATTCTAAGCCAGTGTTTTCTCTGTCCTACATTTAAATCAGTATCTATTGTTGTGCCTGCTAGTTACATCTCCCCATGTACTCTTGAATTCAAGATAACATTTTTGGTTTTTTAGAAAAGCAATAGCTTAAGTAATTTATCCATTCAACTTGCAGCCGTTCCAGACACTTCAACATATCAGTATGATGAATCATCAGGTTTCTACTATGATCCTGTGACTGGATTGTATTATGACCCAAATTCTCAGGTATGCAACTCTCCTAATTTTTTCTAAAGTGTAAAAGTACTGTTGAGTTGGACATGTAGACACTTCAGAAATGTCAATATGTTACGTTATATTGATCTAGTAACAGTGTGAGTCTAGTTTACATATCTGCCATTGTTTTGGACAGCCAGTTTAGAATATACATGGACCAATGTATTCTGACATGTTGGTTTGCTGTACTGGATCACAAAAATATATTTTTTGTTCAAAGATGCAGTGATCATTTTAACTAGTAGGCCTTTAGCATCAAATTCATTCTGAGTATTATTGGAAGTAATTTATAGCTGTGTAGAGATGATAACACAAATTCATGTAGCACTTTATGTGCAGATATTATGGCTACAAATTACATTCTTGATATAACTTACAACTTCATTTCAACTTGGTTAGAAAATAAAAGTATTTTTTTCAGCACGAAAGATAAATACTTTGCTTTTTCTTTCAGTATTATTACAATGCTGTTACACAACAGTATTTGTACTGGGATGGTGAGAAAGAGACTTACATGCCTGCCGCAGAAGGGACATCATATCAGCAAAATAATGCATCTTCAGCCAAAGAAGGAAAAGAAAAGAAAGAGAAACCCAAGAGTAAAACTGCTCAACAGGTGATAATTAAAATGAAAGTTGCTAAATCCAATATTCTGTTTGATATAAGTGGCATAGAAAGCCACTTATATCTAAGTCCCATGGAAAGCTATGTAGGAAGAAAAAAATTGTGTAAAAGAGAAGCAGTGAGTGAGTAGCTAGAAAATAGTGACACTGTTATTTAATTGCTAGATAGTGCTGTTTGAACTGAGGAAAATAGTTTTAATTTCTAACCATGTGTTGAAAGTTCACTATAGTAGAGATTTTCAAATATGTGTCTTTTCACCAGATAATTTACAAAGAACACTTGTGGAAATAACCTAAAATGCTATGATGGCAGAAAAAGAAATAAGTGGAGTGGAAACATTAACTTTGGTTTAATAAACATGCAGTCTGAATTAACTGAATTATTCTTCCTGTTCAGATTGCTAAAGACATGGAACGTTGGGCTAAGAGCTTAAACAAGCAGAAGGAGAACTTCAAGAACAGCTTTCAGCCCCTGAATGCAAGAGAAGAAGAAAGAAGAGAATCTGCAGCAGCAGATGCTGGTTTTGCTCTCTTTGAGAAAAAGGTAAAATGTTGACTACTAGCTCAAGGAATGCAAAAGAAATCCATCATATAAAGATTTTGGATTTACTGGTTTCTTTTTCTAGGGCACCTTGTCTGAGAGGCAACAAATAATAACAGAAGTGATAAAGAATGGTGATGATGACAACCCGTTGAAAGTGAGTGTACAGAAATCTACACTCATCTTTGTGATTTTTTAAAATTGTTTAAAATGGGAATCCCTATATCATGTGTTGTTCTTTGAAGCAGTCTACTTATCTCCTGCTCCCTTTCAGTAATTTATTGACTACAATTGTTCAATGTTATTTTACAGCGTGGTTTAGTGGCTGCTTACAGTGGGGATAGTGACAATGAAGAAGACTTCTTGGAGAGATTGGAGAATGAGGAAGAAAAGTTAACGGATTGGAAAAAATTAGCATGTTTGTTATGTAGAAGACAGTTTCCCAACAAGGAAGCTCTTGTTAGGCATCAGCAGCTTTCTGATCTCCATAAGGTAACGTCCTATTTCAAATCAATATATCCAATACCAATAAAGGAGAATATTTGTAGCTCAGGGTTGAAAGGAGAGGTCTTTGGTGCTCTCTGAGCTTGCTTGTATTTTTGTATCTTATTTTTTTTTAATTCATGTTTTAATTACAGTTTTCCTTTCACACCATACATATTTTGTGGACAGTGTATTGACTGGGTCCATGTCCTTTTTAAACAATGCTAATAATGATAATACAAATAAGTATATATAATCCTAATCTTCCAACTTCAACAATTCCATATTCTCTCTTTATAATTCTTTCTCATTTTTTCCATTAATTCGTTTACGCATAAATAACATTTCTTTCACCATGTATTTGTTATCCCCTACTAAGTCACTTATATTTAATATTTTATAAAGTTATTCATTATTGCACCATAATTTCAATATTCCAAGTGTCTAGAACTACTACTAAAGCCGAATATTAACAAAATTTAGTCAATCCCAGCATTATATCTGAAAATCCCCACAATTTCTTATCCTTAAAAGTTTTAAATTCACAATATATTTTAACACACTGTTAATATTAATAATACAATTAAATTACCTAATCTTAAACTTCCACCTTCTACCTTTAGCTTACTTTTAAATATAATAGATTCTATTATCTGTTAATATATATGCTACTGTTTTCCTTACTTATATTTTCAACTTTTTCATTTTATTAATATATTTTATCAATATCCATCATCTCTTAACCTTTTTGGAGTTCTATCATTTATTGACTTTTTAATCACCTTTTTATTTCTCTCTCTTGGAATCTTACAACTTTTAAAAATATTTTTATACCCACTGAGTATTCCCTTCGGGTTGTTGCC
>JANHFL010004094.1:320575-330990 GCA_032468155.1 Oxyrhabdium leporinum | reverse complement strand
CCTATTGTCAAATCTTCTGGAACATCTACAGACTAATTCACATTATAATTGCAAAGGAAAATATGAAACTGTTTTTCATTCCTGAATGTAATTTAGTTGATTGCATTTTAGTTATTTTGCAGAGAAATAAATATCATTAGATAATAAAATAGTCTCAAACATTGTACTATTCAAGTAATTAGGGCAAAGGAAGCGTTGAATTGGCAACGCCCACCCAGTCACATGACCAACCAGCCACATCCACCCAGTCACATGACCAACCAGCCACACACCCCTAGTCACATGACCAACCAGCCCCGCCCACCCAGTCATATGACCATCCCGCCCCGCCCACCCAGCCAGTCATTAGGGCAGAGAACCTGTTGCTAAAAAATCTGAAGCCCACCCCTGCCCATATCAGAGATAAACTGATGCTACAATGATCATTGCTTCCCCTGAATTAGCTTGTACCAGAAATAGTATGCCTCCTGGTGTCAATTTAGCATTCTATTTAGGATAAATCATTGTTTGTGTTCATCTGGGGAGATACGTTGGTACAGTTTTTATTGGTAGGCATTCATTTCGTCCCACAGTAGATCAAAAATCAGCTTTTCTAGCATTGTGCTCTTTAGATATGTTGGCATGACAGTCTCCAGAATTCCTAATTAACATCTCAACATATTTGGAGAGCACTAGATGAGAGAAGGATGGACTACAAATGTTCTCTGAATAGCTCAATAGCCTATCTAGTTATCTTTCAATATTGCAGGGTGTGTAAAAGTATTAGCATAGTATTTTCATAAACCAACTTATGGACAAAGCCAATTAGGAAGGTCACTTTCCACCATATCTTTGCAATAAGAGAAATTGACTGACTCCTTATGAAGACAATAGTTAAGTATCCTCCACTTTCCAAAGAACAAGAACGGACAAGAATGAAAGATGAAAAGTGGAAAGTAGTTGTTTCTGTCACACATTATATTTATTGAGCGCCTGTAGTGATCCAGATTCAAAGGCAAAAAAGATTGTTAGGCGTGTGTACAACTGAGTCCATTTCACCTGCCAATAACTCTTGAAATCAAATGGTCTTTTTTTGGGGGGGGGTGTTCTATACCAAAAGACCTCTCATTGTCTTTAAAAGCTGTGATGTGCGTATCTACATGCAATCCTCCAAGAGGCAAAAGATATCCACAGATTCCCATTATAGAAACATTAATTATGTGTCGAGTTTAGTATGTTTTCTTTTTTATAATTCATGTTTTATTTACAGTTTTCCTTTCACACCATACAGTATATTGACTGGGTCAATGTCCTTTTTAAACAAGAGGGGGATGAAACTCACTCAGTAGTTCAAAACATCCGAATCGCCTTCTAAGATAAAGTCAAGGACGGGCCGCCTTCCAGGCTCTGTTTACTTTCTTCTGTTATGTGTATTAAACATTCCTCACTTTCACTGAAAATTCTCACGGTGTAGTGCTCCTCTTCTTCCAGTAGATGGCCCTCCTCCCAAGCTCCAGCATTAAACAGTATGTCAGAAACAGCTGATTTTCAGATAAATCCAGGGGGGTTAAGAATACAAATAAAAAAGACAGTTTCTCCCAAAAGTCACCTTTGAAGTGACTTTTTTCCAGGCTTTCTATATTTTAAAGCTTCCTTTGGGCATTCTTTCGCCTCTTAATTTTCAATCTTTAATCTTCTCTGTGTGTCTAATCGCCGCTTCCTTAGCGCTTGGAGATTATTTTTTAAAATTCTTATATTTAAGTTAAGTCTTTAGAGTAAGAGTTGGATATTATCTCACCTTGTTTCAATACTCTGTCCACGAACTGCTCCAGCACAAATCTTATGATCACCGGTTGTCCCAGCTTTGTGATTGCCAAAAATCATTGCCGTCCCTGCTGCTGCTCAGGAGAGCTTGCTTCGGACCTAACGAGGAAATTGTGAGTTCTTCGTGGTCCATGAAGCACCTCTCCTTTCTTCGCCACCCCTTCAAGGCAGCTTTGACCCTGTAGGGTCTCCCGATTGCAGTTGCCGGCTGGATTTCGTGGGGCTCGGCAGAGCCCGCTAATTTCCAAGCTGTTCTCGCTGCAACGTCAACTGGAAGTTCCATAATATTTCTTTGTATCTATTAATGTACATACACACGTAAATTTGTGTGCCGCTTCTTCAACTCTGCAGCCAGAATATAGTAGTAATTGTGGTAGGGTTTTTTCTGGTGTTCAATCATTTCCGATTTTCGAACACTGCCTGGACAAGTCCCTGCAGTGAATTGAGAGAACGTTATAAATGCACAATATGAGGCCCTGGGCTGCTTGCGGCTCTGGAAAGCCTTGAGTGCAACCCCCAGAGGTCTTACCAGTGGTGATTTTTCAATAGTGCCAGTAAAGAAACTTTGCTAAATAGATGGGTGGAGATTAATGCTCTTGACTATTTAATTTATATTGTTTATAATACAAGTTTATATTGTCTCAGTACTCTGCATCAAAAAGGTTACGCATGTTACTAGCTACCTAAATCAGTCTTAATTTATTATGTTCATTGGTTATATTCTTTCTCTAGCAAAATATGGACATTTACAGAAGATCTAGGCTATCTGAGCAAGAACTTGAAGCCTTGGAAATGCGTGAGAGAGAGGTTAGTACCATAAAGAGCATAAACACAAAGGCTGGTGTTATCTTCAAAGCATAAGCATCATACAAACTTTGCTACAGTTCATAGATTTGAAAAACAAACATTAAGAACTGAAACTTAAAACATACATGAAACAAGTACATAGGAAACACATTTCTTGCCTGTGATATTCAGAGCTATTGATTGGGATTGCAGGAGATATTACCGTGCATTCTTGTATTTTGTGGTATAGATGTTAGATGAACTATTTAATTAAAAGCTGGTACGTGATTGCTCTATACTGTGCAATGAATAAACATTGTTTGCTGTGTTCAAAATTTTCTAATACGGCTTTTTAGTTCTGTTTTTAAGAATATAAAATTAGGTAACGAATCTTAATTCTGAAAACGACCCGCTCAAGTGGCAGCAAAATAGGTTCCTTCTTTTAGTAAATGTTACTGAGCGGTCTTTCCCTCTTCAGTTATCACTATGTTTTTCTTACCTCAAAGCAATAGGATAACAATATGTGATAATGGAATTTATCTTTCAGATGAAATACAGAGACAGAGCAGCTGAAAGACGTGAGAAATATGGTATCCCAGAGCCACCAGAACCAAAGCGGAAAAAAGCATTTGATGCAGGCACTGTGTATGTATTTGATAGTACAATTGTTGTTGCAATATTTTCCCCCAGATCTTTTTAAGGGTTAAGTATTTATTGCTTATCTACAGGAATTATGAACAGCCCACAAAAGATGGCATTGATCATAGCAATATTGGCAACAAAATGCTGCAGGCCATGGGGTGGAGAGAAGGGTCAGGATTAGGAAGGAAATGTCAAGGCATCACAGCCCCAATTGAGGTGAGCATAAATTTATATAGTAACACTGAATTTATTCTGTGCTAAATTGTAAAGAATAGAGATTTTGAAACATTTTGCTAATCAGTAAAAAAGAAAAAGAAGATTCTGTTGGCTTTGGGTGCTACCAGCAGTGGCCAGACTGCTGTGGAAGATTGTCTTATAATTTAATGGAAATGTTTTGTTTTAATTCCCATGAAAACTAGTAAAATGATTTTATCTACAATCTAGTCTTCTCTGAGTGTGTACTTTTGATTTGTTCCTTCATGCCATTTTTAGCAACATCTCGACAGTAATGTGATTTCTAATTCCAGATACTTGATAAAAATCCACACATTGTAGGACAGTGGTTCACGTTTATTTTCTTCGTCTTCGTCACAATGTGGCAAAACTGGCAATATAGCATTTGTAGGTACTGTGACACAAATGACTGCCAGTAAAATTTGATTTTCTCTATATTTGGCAAGATAGTGTTACTTTTCAATTTAGTTTATTTTTGCTAGATCAGAAGCTAGCTTTTGCAACCACGCATGGTCTCCATACTATAGGCAGGAAGACATTGACCTAGCAAGATCTTAATGTTGAAAAATAGTTTCTAGTTACTTTAAATAATGCCTTCTTCAAACATTGATTTCTTGAAGCATGAGATACAACTGTTCTTTGAAAATGCTAAGGTACCTGTTTCCTTTTGCAGGCTCAAGTGAGAATGAGGGGAGCTGGGCTTGGAGCAAAAGGTAGTTCTTACAGTGTTTCTACAGCTGACTCATACAAAGATGCCGTGCGGAAAGCTATGTTTGCTCGATTCACCGAAATGGAATAAGTTTTGTCCCTATTGGAGACATAAGATTTCACTCTTCCAAACTGACTGTTAAAACCTTGAAGGCCTTGGAGGCGCTGCAGTATATAAGTTGTGGGTTGGAATCACTTCTATTTTAATTTTTCTTTTCCTTCCAGCATGCACTGCTTCTCTTGATACATGATAGATCATAGAATGCAAAGCACTGTGGCTTCATGTTGGAAGAACCCCAACAAGTTAAAAAAAAAGATACTGCATCTTTATACATTTATGTAAATAGTGTAAATTAATGTGTTGTGTTCAGAGTTTTGTGTATTCTAAAAACCACTTCTGTCCTGTGGAGCAGTTAAGGAAGTGTTAATATGATTTGACACTGCTGTTCTCTGCTTACTTTGTATTGTTTCTCATTTTTGGCAAAGTTTCCTGTACATTTTGTAAGATATGTATTTGTATAGATTTTTTGAAGATTTTGATTCTAGATGCCAGTCCAGACTTCTTTTAAAAAGAAATAAAGCCTGAACCAAGCTTGATTTCTTTATAAGGAACATGGGTTATTTTGTGATGTGGACTAAATAAGTTTAAGTTAATCATAAGTAGAAAATCAGGAATGAGTGGGAATTGCTTTGGTCTTCATCAGCAGGGGAGAACTGTGCAACAAATTACAGGGCTGGACCAATAAAACTAGATAGAAACCAATCATAGAAAAGTTACATGTGGAGACAGATAACAGCAGATGTAGCAGACTCTTTCTTCTGAGCTGTGTGGGATGTATGGTACACTTGCTTTCTCTAAAAAAAAAAGGGTTGTCAAATAGGTTGAATCTGCTTAGCACAGCATTACAGCCTCCTGGGAGAGGATGGTAACTTAGGGTGGCATTTCTTTGGAATGTTCATTCAGTCTGAGCTGGGGTGCGCTAAGAAATCCCCACTCTCTTTTGGAGATAGTGTGGTACTTCCTGGCACAATTGCTAAAAAGGATTACTGTGCTTCAATAAAATCATTTTCCTATCAGAAGGGTGAAAGCCTCTTGGCTTCTGGATGATTGGGTTTTATTCTTGGGGGGGGGGGGATGATACTACTTCAATAACTTTATTCTAGATCGCATCTGTAGTACAGGAAAAGCTCTGTTCCAGTATTTAGCCTGTTTAGGAATGCACAGGGCTTCATGATATGCACAAGATAGATTCTGAACAATGATTAATATGGGAGGAAGGGATCCTCTGTACCCTGTCTAGTTGTATAACAATTTGAGTGACCCTTGATGCTCCAGCACACACCAAAGCATCAGAACTACTTTGCTTACACTACTTTGATGAGATAGAATTAAAAATGTAAATATTTCTCTATAGAACATCACCATTTCAGATTTATGCCAGCTCAAAGTTTCATTTTATTTACTTTGTGCTTCTTTACTTCCAAATCCTAATATGCCAGAAAGAAAACGATAAACTTATTTAAATATTGCTCTGTGTAACTGGTATTTACCTACCTCCCATGAACTTTATACAATCAAGAACTGTAGCTAATATTAGTTAATTTATAGGAATTGCTTTTGAATTGGGATTTCAACTTTTTCTGCATATTTGTATTACCAAAAAGCAACTTAGCTTGATCCATGTACAAATACACTGTGAAACTGCAACCAGAAACCAAGGCTGAATCTGAAGGCATAAACCGTGACATCAATAATGGAATTGGGCATGCTTGGCTATGCTGCTAATAAGCATTACATAGGAATTCCCTAGGGAAGAGGGGGGGAATAAAAAGATTATTTAGCCTTTAGTGGCATTCTTGATGCCATTTGAATGCATGTATGTTTACTGAACCATGTTTAATTGGATGATTTGCCAGACTAGGGCCCTGGAAGTTTGAATTTTTCAGCTTGGTGTGGTGGCTCTGCATGTGTGCCAACCTAAAAAAACCAAATATGTTCCAATACTGCTTTTTCACCTCCATAGTTTTAAGATGTCAAGAATTGAGCCCATCAAGTTTACTACCGTAGTTTATGCCTTGATTGGCCTGGCATTCAGCCATAAATTTGATGCATTTAAAAGAACTCTGCAAATTATGTTCCAACCCATTTCAAAAACTTGAGTTAAGAACCTATGGTACAAGATACTTGGAATGAATTGTCTGGAAAAGGCAATGGCATTGAGAACATGACTGAGCAGCAATAATGATGAGGTTGCTGGTTTTGGGACTGCTTGACAAGTTGAAAACATTCACTGAATAGTTTAGCATCTACAAAAAGGTATTTTAGATCTTATCAAAACAGCAGAAGACAGAATTGGGTCTTGTACAGAAACAGCATACATAATCCCTAGATGGCAGTATAACTCCTGTAATGTATTTTAGAAATATCTTTCATCCATTGCTCCCTGAATGGAAGTTTATTATGGACCCAAGTAAAATTGCTTTAAAGCAATTTATAGACAATTTGAAATTACTGCTCGTACCAAAGGCTATTTTTGCCATGAATCACAATAAAGCAAAGCCTATTTATAAAAGCTGGTCCATAAATACTATTTCATAGTGCCAAATGTTTTCTTTGCAGTGTTTTATACTTTAAAGCAAAGGTCCCAGTATCGATCCATGATCCATTGGGAACTGGGACCCACAAGTGGCAGGTGAGCACACGAAGTGTCATTTGCACATGCATGGGATTAGGTTGTGTGTGCAAAGATGCCACTGCCACTGCTGGTCTGTGAAGCCAAAAAGGCTGGGACCTGCTGCTCTACAACGAAAATGGGATCTGATCAACTGAGCAGATTTGCTGCTTCAAAAATTTGCAAATGCATGCAAGGTTTTCATGCGGTAGATGAATAGCTGCTTGCTTGGGAATTTAGGTTTCCAGTTATTGGTTGGCATACAAGTATTAAAAATATAACCAGCTTGTACCACTTAAGAGTATAGTGTTACAACTTTCAAAATCCCTGTTCAGAGAAGTCCACGAAGCCCTAGTTCATCACAGTTTTCATTTGTCTTATTCTCCCGCTTTCAAAACCAATTTCCACTTCTTTGGATTAGGAATTGTTAATATTTTCTTATTCCACCCATAGGTGGCATCAGAAGATTAGAACAGCACCACATGTGTAACCCCTGGCTTCCCTTATCTTTCAAATGTCAGTATTTAAAATAAAACAGGCACTATTTTTTCAGAAAATTTACTTGTAGAGCAGCTTTCCCTTTTCGCTCCCCCATTGTATTTTACTTTTGTATCATCCAGATACCTTATTTTGTATCTTTTTTTTTACTCTTCAAGACTTTTATTATTTTTATGCTTTCATGCTATGCCATAAAAATGGAATCATAGTGGTGCATTGATAGAATAGATGATAATTATAATTAAATAGCTTCCTTTACTTGCTCACTGCTTTTATATTGAGCAATATTTAAAAATATAGCACAGATCTTCCACTAAATAGGGTCCCTGTTGCCTTTGACATCATGAATGAGGCAAACTATATTCCAGAATGGTGGTTTGACTCAAACTTATGAAAATTATCATATATTTTTGATAAATTGTGCTGTTGCCTAGCATCTCTTCAAGAAGTCCAAAAATTTGATTTAAACCAATTTGAAATATCTGAAGCAATAATTCCTTTAATTTTTACTTTCTTCCCTGCCAAAATTTAAGGATTAAATAAGTAAATCCTTTCTTTGTAAGTCTGTTCTTCTCTGGCTTAGCTGGTAGTTTTAATAGTTGAAGGGAGCGTCTGCTATTTGTTTCCAGCAACTTGAGTCATCAAGTTCATGCACATGCAAGAGAAAGCACTTGCCTTCAGTAAGCAAGAACTGGATGTACGTAAAACTGACCATTTCAAGGTTAGTTGATGTAATTCCAGTGAGTTTCCTTTCAGTCAGTGCCAGATAAAATAGCAGGTTTGCAAGCTTTCCTTTATTGATATTTCAAGGTCTGCCAGAGCTAGGTAAAAAAATAATGGCTTATGATCAGGGAACAACCTTGTAGAACAATGGAACTAAAGTAAAACTCTTTAATTCGGGGATTTGCTTATAGTTCTAGAACAACTCTTGCAGTCCCTTTGTTCCTAAACATCTAGTCTGGATATATTTCATTTTTAGCCAGCCTAATTTAGAGTGTTATATATGCATATGTGTCTGTACAAAAGCTGCCTTATAGTCATGTCAAACAATTGGGGGAAGGAAGGTAAAGAAATATCTACTATGGCTTGCACAAAGTCCAGTCAGAAGATCTTGATTCTATCCATCTATGCCTCATCTGAGACCACGGTCTCTGTCTGGACCAGGAATAGAATTTGAGACCTATTGTCCCGAAGCGTGTGCTCTTAAGATAAGGTCCTGTCCATTGATCGAAAAACTACTGAAAATTTCCACAGAAAGCCAAGAAAATAGTAATAATTTTAAACAACAAACACTCTTTTCATGAGATGAAGGGTTTTTACAGATCCAAAATGGCCAGCTGATTTTGCATCATGTGCTCTATTTAACACTAGTGTCCTTTGACTCTGGGACGTACACCTTGGTCCCTTTCCATGCCATATTATCTTTTATCATTAGATCATCTTTATGGTTCAGGAACCAATTATCTTGTTCCAAAGCCTCCTTTCACGTATGGCTCAATACAAAAGTACAAAGGAAGAAGTGGTAAATTCTATAATCTGTCCCAACCAACTCACAGCGCCAGCTCCAGGGTTCTGCGCAAGGGAAAACCCTCCAAATTAGTGTTAGATTCATCAAGGGAGAAGTTTAAGGAGGCTTTGGAACAAGATAATTGGTTCCAGAACCATAGAGATGATCTAATGATAAAAGATAATATGGCATGGAAAGGGACCAAGGTATATGTCCCGGAGAGTCAAAGGTTACTAGTGTTAAACAGAGCACATGTTTCAAAATCAGCCGGCCATTTTGGATTTGTAAAAATTTCATCTCGTTAAAAGATAGTATAACTTGATTTAAATCTTAAACTTACTAAAATAAGCTTTTTTAGGAACTGAAAGCAAACAATACAGCCTAATATTTTTTGTATCATTGATATATGAAAATGCAGTTTTATGTTAAATTTTAGAAGGCTGAACTCTTCAGTTGAGCATCATTTTCTGTTAGACTCACAATTGATAGGCAACAATTTTTGCTATGCTTTACTTCGAAATTTTAAGAAATTAGCCACGGTGAATTCCATTGTTTCAGCATTTTGAAACTTCTGGAATATGCATCTTGACAATGCAAAATCTAATGTAATTTCTGCAAAATTATATGAAAGGCTCAGCTCCATGAATTCAAATGGCACAATGCAGACAAAATTAGGTGCAGAAATTCCCTTCATTCTGCAGCCAGGATTCTAAATCTATGGGTTGGAAAGTAACTAGACTTCAGCACCTCATCACCTATGAATGCCACAGACAGTGGGGTATAGAGGGAGAGTTAACTCTTGCTCTGCCTGTTTTTTTTGTCTGATAGTGTTGATTTCAGATCGTTTTCTTCTGCCTTTGTTTCAAAAACACATACATAGAGCATATGTTGTTCAACTCTTCTTGGTTATTACCAGACTTTGCCAATATCTGTGATGTATTTCCTTTCAGTTATAATTATAAAACCTTCACAAATCATCACTCAGGTCAATTTTCTGCTCTCGGGAATGTTCTCTCATACACAGACTATTTCACTTTGAATAAAATGAAATGAATGTGCAAAGAGATTTTATAACAGAGAAAAAGGATAATTATCTTAAGCAACTAAAGGAAAGCTTGGGGGGGGGGGAAGGAATGGAATGAAATGAAATAGAATTAGAATAGAAATGTAATGAAAGATTCAGCTTATAAAAAACCTGGAAGGAAAAAAAATCTCCCTTTAGTTGTTCAATGCAGTTCTTGGCTGCATAAACAGGGATAGAATCAAGATCACGTGAAATGTTAATACCACTTTATAATGTGTTGATAATGGAATACTGCATCCATTTTTGGTCACCATGATGTAAAAAAGATGTTGAGACTCTAGAAAGTGCAGAGAAGAGCAACAAAGATGATTAGGGGACTGGAGGTTAAAACATAAAGAACAGTTGCTGGAACTGGCTATGTCTAGTCTGATGAAAAGAAGGACTTAGCAGTGTTCCAATATCTCAGGGGCTGTCACAAAGAAGAGGGAGTCAAGCTATTCTCCAAAGCACCTGAGGGCAGGACAAGAAGCAATGGGTGGAA
>JANHFL010004094.1:295273-318507 GCA_032468155.1 Oxyrhabdium leporinum | reverse complement strand
CATGGATGTCCCAAAGGTGCTTTTTCAAAAGGCAACTAGACTATTTTGTTCGAAAAAGCACCTTTGGGACATCCATGACCTGGATGAAGGGGAATCTCCATAGATATTTGTGCCAATGAACAAATATGCCTACCCTATAGGAGATTTATTTGCTCTGTGTGTGTCTTCCTGAAAGTGAGAATCTAATTTGATTATTAGTGAAAAAGTCTTTATAATTATTACAGAAATGAGAAGGATTTTTTGACAGAAAATATATAATGCCTTAAATCTAGCTCCTAGCTAACTACATCCTACCAGAAAGACACTCAGTAAGCAAGTACTATATGTATAAAGGCGGAAGGAGGTGATACAAAATTATTATCTTCACCAAGTGCTGAAGCCCCCCCTTCTTACTTGCTCATGCTCCAAACAACAATTTCTACCCTCTCTCAAAGTTGGTGGCAAACTCTGGGCAGAGATTAAGTGAATGCGTCTGACTATTTCATAAAATGTAACCCACTTTCTGTACAAATTATACAGTTTAAGAATTTAAGATCTGTGCATGAGTATGATGTTGCATACAAGATGTAAAATTTCAGAATTCTTGAAATGCCTATGGACCTAAATTGGATTTTTATTTTCTTCTTTCTAAAAAAACTGCCAACTTCTTAGATACCCTGGGGTCATATCAGAAAAAGGTCTTACCTACATAGGTCCCTAGTTGCTTTATCGTTAGCAAATGATAAATATGAATGAAGGCAAATATACTTCTCCCAGGATAATGTTACAGGATCCAATCTGGGTCGATCACTGGGACCGGATGGTTTAGTCTTCCAAGTTTTTGGACCCGTGCTAGAACCCATCCTCAGGGAACTTCTGACTCAACAGAATGTTCTGGTGAGAGAAAAGTTCCCTGAGGATGGTCTTCGGCCCAGGTCCAAAAGCTTGGAAGATTAAACCTTTGGTCCCAGTGATCGACCTAGATTGGATCCTACGAATTTAAATACACTGGAGAACGACCCTAGTTATCCAAATATGTGTTAAAGCTCTTGGAAATTGAACTCCAAAATGTAAGGAAGGCATGCGATTGGGAAAGACTGCTGTACCAAGATCTCCTTTTTATTGATTCAGCTGACAACCACAAGGCACATAATAACACATGGCAGAGCATATATGAATGAAATTCCTTTGCAATAATCCATACTGATAGATGTAATTACTCAAATTAAGCCAAACCATTTTTCTTCATGGAAAAAAGTGATCTTTGACCACATTTTTGTAATATACACATCAATCAGCCAACTTCTAAAACATGAAAGTATGGAAAAGGGTTGTCACTGACGTTAAGCAAACATCTGATTTCATCTGGCATCCAGAGTTTCTTAAACTGCTATTAAAGAGTTTAAAACATATGACCTCATTAAAACTGTACACAGATTCATCATAGTGTATCTGCTCGGAACAAATAAACTTAGAAACTTCAAACAAGCAAAGGTATAAACTAAAAGTTAAAAGTATTCTCAATTCAAAACTCATTAATAAACACAGCAGTAAATTTCCACCCATTCTGGGCAAGTCACCAAGTAAACCCAATGAGTTGATTTATGGAGGGCTGCCAAACATATACAGTCACCTATAAAACAGAAACTACCAATGTGTTACTAGTATTTGGCATAACTTGTAATTATATTGGCACTGCATAGAAACTTAGTGAAAACCAATTATGATTTTCCCAAAGCATCCTTCAGGTGCAAATCTCAGCAAAGTAAAATTACAATATAAAGGCAAAGAGACTGAGCACATCTTAAATGACGTATACCTGGATCTCATAATTAATACATCAGAGAACTTTCAGAGTCCCAGAGAAGAACATTCAGTGATGTATTCTGTTTTGCTTGTTTATAATTTTTTTGTTTGTAAAATATTTTTGTTTATAAAATATTCTACAATTTTATCAGGGGCGGGGGGCTGTCACAAAGAAGAGGGAGTCAACTTATTTTCCAAAGCACCAGAGGGCAGGACAAGAAACAATGGATTTAATCAAGGAGAGAAGCAACCTTGAATTAAGGAGAAACTTCCTAACAGTGAGAACAATTAACCAGTGGAACAGTTTGCCTTCAGAAGTTGTAGGGGCTTCATCACTGGAGGTTTTTTAAGAGCCTGGACAGCCACTTGTCTGAAATGGTATAGGGTCTTCTGCTTGAGCAGTGGGTTGGACTAGAAGACCTCCAAGGTCCCTTCCAGCTGTATTCTGACAACCCCCCCTCCCCCAACTTATACCAATATCCTATTTCCATGTAGAGTCATAGATGCATATTTTTAAAAAGGACTTTATCGTGGGGAACAAAAAAGCTAATCTTAGTAAACATTTCTTCTTTATTCACTAGGATCCATATTTAGGAGATCATACATGCCTGAGTTAGAACCAATTCATTATCTATATCTAAAATTTTATCTAAACTCTATATCTATATCTAAAGTTTAGACTATATTAAGTCTAAAAGGACAAAGAGGGTAAGTTTATTATAGACACTATACATTCCAAGAAAAAGTCTACATGTCATATATGTGGGTATATGCATAATTTTGTATTTATTTATATAGTGTATATTGAAGGTGGTGACCCTTTGAGAGCTGTATGCAACACAATTTCATTTTAATGTATGCCAATTAGTGTACATTCAAAGTGACAATAAAGTTATTCTATTCTATTCTGTTCTGTTCTGTTCTGTTCTGTTCTGTTCTGTTCTGTTTCTCAGCTTTTTGTTTTCAAGTTAGAAGAAAAGAGAAGGAAGTTCTTTGTTCTTTCTCCAGTAGGCAAAACCTAAGAATCTCCAGTTTGGAAATTCAGAGCAACATCAGTGCTTCTAGAGCTGCATTTCTACTTGTAAACTGATAATTTGTGTTGTGTTTTCAAAAGGTGAATTAGGAGAATTGACCTCTGCTCTTCCAGATTCCAAACATGTGCAGATATGTACTACAAGTAGTTTTCAACTTACAAGTGTAATTGGAACTGGAATTTGGGGTTGCTAAGTGATTAAGCAAGTCATCACCCAACTGGACCCAACGTTATGACCCATTTTTATTATGTTTGTTAAGCAAATCACTATGGTCGTTAAGCAAATCATACAGTCATTAAATGAATCATGCAGTCATTTAGTGAATCTGGCTTCCCTAGATCGTGCTTGTTGGAAGCTGGCTGGGCAGATTATACATCACAGTCACGTGACTTCAAGACAATGCAACCACTGTAAATGCAAGCTGGTTGCCAAGTGCCCGAATTGTGATGACTTGACAGCCGGGGTAGTGCAATGGTCATAACTTCGAGGCCGGGTCATCAGTCACTTTTTCCAAGGATGCCATGACTTCAAACTGTCATGAAATGAAGATGAAGGCTGTAAACATTTTTAATCACCTGGCAGGACAAAACAGATAATCAATTTATTAAAGAGTTTCATGCGAAGTGGTAAATTCTATTTGGTAAACCTAGTATAGATAGTCCTTGAATTAAGACCATAATTGAGCCCAAAATTTATGTTGCTAAGCGAGACATTTGTTAAGTGAATTTTGCCCCATTTTACGACCCCACTGGCTGCATTTGTGAAATGAATCACTGTAGGTGTTAAGTTAGTAACCTGGTTGTTAAGTGAATCTGGCTTCCCCATTGCTTTGCTGGTCAGAAGGTTGCCAAAGGGGATCATATAACCCCGGGACGGTCATAAATCTGAATCAGTTGCTGAGAAACTGAATTTTGATCACGTGACCATGGGGACTTGCAATGGTCAAATGTGTGAAAAGTGGTCAAAAGTCACTTTTTTTCAGTGCTGTTGTGACTTCGAACGGTCACTAAATGAACTGCTGTAAGTCGAGGACCGCCTATATTCACCCAATGTATTTCATTACTAACTAGACATCGAAGTGACAATTTCATTTTACATCCTAAAGAAGAGCAAATTGTCACTGACATGCTGGGAATCATTTCTCTTAACACTGCAGCCCAAAGCGAATGTTGGAAAGGAGACAATACCCCACCACCTTAAGGCTTAAAGGATTTATTGTCTTATTTCCAATCTCAACAATGTTTCAGTATCCAAGGGAGTGATACAATATCCTCAATGTCTTATTTGTGAGGTTTCTATAGGCAATTAGTTGGCCACTGCGAGGACTGAATATTGAACTAGAAATCTCTGATCTACTCCAGCACAGCCTTTTAAAAACTGTTTTCCTTCCCTCCTACTGGAACAATAAGTTACTCTTCCTATTGTGTGTGATTGCAGCGCCCCCTCAGGAAGCCTTTAAGTCTGCAGCCGCTGTCACGTCCTTGCTGGCAAAGAGCCATGCACACAGTAAGTGCTTTGATTCTCTGGGTGATTGTTTCTAACTTGAGGGAAACAATTTCCCGAGGAGAGTTTCCCAGCATGGAGATTTAGCTGGTCGATGAAATGCATTTCCCCGTCTCATTCTCTCCTTGGGTCTATTGATCTTGTTCAAAAATATCCTCCTTCTGGCAAGGGGAGATGACAAATCAGACCCCGAGCTTTCCTTCTTTAAACTAAAGAGAGAAGGAAAAGTAAATAAAGAGTGAGGACTAAGATCTCTGATCAGGCTGCTCCAATCAAAATATGGTTAATTAACAACTTCTAATCTTAACCAAGAGAGGCTGATGCCAATATGGGCACGGTGAAGTGATTGGCACCCAGGCCAGTCTCAAAAGTTTATCTTGACCTACAGATCCTTGCTCCCCAGAAAGCACACAAGCTCTGATTGTTCCTTAAAAATTTAAAACAAAGGTTGGCATCACGTTTATTGTTTAGATTTTTAAAATTGTTTGTTGATGCTGATGGAACAAGGCTCATTTCCTTTTCAATCACACACTATAAACAAGGTGAAGATGAAATTTATTTGCACAAGGTTGACTTCGGCTCATACTGAATGTAAAAAATAAAGTGGCATCCAGATGTGCATCAGGACAAGGTTGGATAATATGTACAGCTTTTTGGACCATTGTTTACTTCCAGCAGATGTTGGGATCATCCTATATCCTGAATTCAACATTTGCATTATTGAGAATGTTTTTGGAATAGTTATTTGCCAACACTGAGTTGAAGGAAGGCAATTTTACTCAGGACAGTGGCATTTATAGAGGTTTTTTTTAAAAACTGTCTCCTCCTTTCCTGGCATTCCTCTATCTGTTATTAGTCTTGGAAAGGAAACTCCCATTGGCATAGCAGAATGGCCATAGTACATCTGCCAAGGCAATAGTTCAACAAATCCATCAGCCATCTGTTTTTCCACACAGGTGCTGAGTGAACAGCAAGGAAAATGAACCATGTGTCAACTCGGTTAGGGGAAAAATAAACTTGGAATAGTGAACATAAAGTCAAGATATGGATTTCTGTTTGGAATTACTGCCATAACTAACTCAGGGCCCAATTATATGTGGTGGTCATTGCATCTCTGTTTGCCTCATAACAATTAGCTGCCACAGAGTCCATTTGGGTCCAAAATATTGTAACATTGTTCCCAAACTTTTTTTTTGAGTGCTATTTGGAAGGAGAAATCATCACCTCTAATGTCTATGTTTACATTTTCCTCTCAGAGGGTGCAGAGGTTGAAAATCAGACATGCAGACATGTTCTTGGCTCCCTGCACTTTCTGCATTGATTACTGGAGAGAAGCCTATTTAAATCTGTTCAGTCTATAACTTTCCACGTAAATCACAACATGCAAGCAGCAGTGAGCAGTCTTTCTCTTTTCTAAGCTGGACTGGGATTGTGGAAGAAATCCATGTCACAGTCCAACATCTCAGACATTAACTCTTTGCTTTTCTTATGTTAAGATCTATATGGGAAGTATTTCCTGAATGCATCCAGACTCTTATGATATCTCACACTGAAAAATACCAAATTGAAAAAACCAAGTTGCACAACTTTAAAGAGACCTAAATCTTAAAGGATGAACATAATACATAAGATACGAAGTATCAAACCATAGAAGTAGAATACAACTTGTAGATATTTTGTACAAATAATACCTTAGTCTCATGAAAAATGTTAATGATCCATTGCGACTTTCAAACAAATTGATTCCCCAATCCTTTGACTGGGGACTAGTCTTTCACAAATGATGCTCGTTTTTCAAAGTGGTTGACCTTTATTTTGGTATCCCCATAAACCAAAGAAGGAGGTCAAACTGTAGAACTCTGTTATCCATTTGGATTCCTTTTAAATTGCTACATTTTGCTATGCTCCATGAGTGGGCAGTAAGAGCCCCAGAGCATCTTCTTGCTTGAACTCCCATTCTTTGTGTTTCAGCCACATAATCTCTGGTGTTTCTTTCTTCACCAAGCAAAGAAAATAGATCTCGGAATTCTTCTCAGTCCACATTCCCTTGTTTAAAACACCTTGACTTTCCTTCCTCCCTATGCAATTCCTACCTGTGGTAATGATTACTTTTGCCTCAAAGTGAACAAGTCAAACAGAATTACAAAGCATTGGTACAGCCTTCTCACCACCTGGATCAATAGATTCTTTGAAGCTGCAATAATATATTGCTCTGGCTCAATGATAAGATGTGGCTCAAGAGGGAAAGTGCCCTAGGCCCAGTTACTCAAAGAGAATGATAAAAAGAGCAGTGGATATTTTTTTGGGAGCCTATTAGCACTGCAGCTAGAAGCATTGTCTCTGTGAGGTGAATGTTCCTGGTGACAGCAATATGACCTGAAGAAGAATTAATGAAGCCATATAACTTAAAAATATAAATAAGAAAGAAAATGTATTTAAAAGAAATACATTATTATTACATTCAATCAAGTCAACTCATGAGGATTCTATGTCAGCTCTCGAAGATGCCTTGTCTCTCACTGCATTATGTAGTTCTTGAAGTTGGATTTCTGTGGCTTCCAATAATCTGCCAACCCAGTTCGTGAGCTGTCAGCCTCTTCTTCTGTCCACCTTGCCCACCATCATCAGCTTTCATGATGTATCAAAAGTATGATAGTTTTGTTTCATGATACTGGCTTTCAGTGAATATTCTGGACCGCCTTGATTGGTTCTGGATTGAACCATCTGGTATTGAACAGTTGGTTCCCTTGGCTATCCATGAAAGACAGAGGGACTTTCACCAGCACTATGGTTCAAGGAAACTTCTTTCTCTTGACTCTTGTGCAGAGTCCAGCTCTTGCACATTGTACTATGGAATAGCATTCAGTTAATAATTCTAACTTTTGTATTGATTGAAATGACTTGATTTTTCATGCATTTACCTAGACCTTTCAGTGTTATTTTTCTCTGAATGCCTTTTGCAAAATTCTGGGTGTAGAAAATTATAACTGTCAATTGCTTCTATCATCTTAACTTCAGTTCTTCTGGTTTTGCAGTGGAAATGAATGATTTTATTTACCAGTTCAGTCTGAAACAAAATTGTAGTTCAGGAAGTTGATTTAATTCAGAAAATTTAACAATGTCTTTTAGTTACAAAATATCTATGTGCTTGAAGGCAAATGAAGCACTGGGGAAAAACTACTCAGAAGATTACTTTTTAAGCATAACTTAGATCTATGTGTAATCCAAAAATGTCCTTGAAAATAAAGGTTATGTTTGAGGTTGGAGCTGCATGTTGGCTTTGCATTCATCCTCCTCTTCATTCTTCCTTCTTGTATTAGGTAGAAAAAAATCTAAAACAAAATAAGTTAGGTCAGATTGAGCTATTATGGCTCAACTATTCTAAAAACTAACCACGACTAAATGGAATATGCCATTCCAAAATTCAAATAAGCAGTCCTACAAAATATACATTATATATTATTTGTTATAGGTCACCTTGGCAGAATCAAGATATTCCTCAGATATCTAGAATGCTAAATGAAGTGAAATGCTCTTGAACTGTAAAAGGGTAAAACAGCTGCCAAGATTAACAAGGAATGAGCTATTGATAGTTTTTGGCCTGTTAAGTCCTGGTTATTTTAAAAGGGAATGTGCTGAGGAACCTTCCATTGTCTTAAGTTAATTGTTATGGCCCACTTGTTATTTTCACATCTGACTCAAGGGAGGGAAAAAGCTTGCTCAGATTATAACAATAAATAGAAGAAACTCAACAGGTTCGTATTACACATGAGTTCAAATTAAATGTCAATTTTCCATTGAAGTCCTAACCTTTATAATTCTATGGGCAGAACAGGAGGGAGACCTTTGATCTAAAGCTACAGACATGAAGTGTCTGTTATTATAATAGAGGCCTTTATGTGTGTGAAGTCTAAGGTTAGAAGACTGATGGGCGGGTGATGCAAGAGAATAAGAGGATCAGAGAAAAATCACTTTTGCCCTTATTAGAATATTCACAGCCTGCTGAACATTACCGAGGGGGCCAAGGGAGGCCCACATAATTTTAGCTGCAGCTTCTGGGAATATTCTTAGAGGATTTCTTCCACCAACCTCAACATTTATTGCAACTCTGTCCTAATGGAACATAATTCTACTAAGATTTTCTTTAATCTGGAAGGAGAGAAATGAGAAATTTTTAAAGTGCAGTTACCCCACATGGTACTATTATTCCTCCACTTGGTTGGGGATTATCTAGTTACATTTATTTACTTAGTGATTTATATCCCACCTTTATTATGTTTACAAATAACTCAAGGTGGCAAACATACCGAATGCTCCTTCTTCCTTCTATTTTCCTCACAACAACCCATGAGACGAGTTATTACGTGAAGGCTAAAATGCAGTTGTCACACAAGGTTGCTGCTACTTTGCTATTGCTAGAAGCAAATCTGTACCCTGTGATCTCTATGTTTTGAAAGGGAGAGAGTTGCTCCGTGAGGAAGTGCTTTTTGTTCATACCAACTCTCCTCATGCTGGTTTCATGTGTGGTGCAACTATAGAATTGCTACAGTACAGGTAGCCCTCAACTTACAACCACAATTGAGCCCAAAATTTATGTTGCTAAGCCAGACATTTGTTAAGTGAATTTTGCCCCATTTTACGACCTTTCTTGCCACAGTTGTTAAGTGAATCACTGCAGTTGTTAAGTTGGTAACACAGTTATTAAATGAATCTGGCTTTCCCATTGACTTTGCTTTTCAGAAGGGCGCAAAAGCTGGTCACATGACCTTGGGACACTGCAAACGCCATAAATATGAACTAATTTCCAAGCATCCAAATCTTGATTACGTGACCGTGGGAATGCCGCAACAGTCATAAGTGTGAAAAATATAAGTTACCTTTTTCAGTGCTATTGTAACTTTGAATGGTCACTAAATGAACTGTTGTAAGTCAAGGACTAGTTGTGGTAGGTTGGGATAATCTAATACCACTGTACCATCTTTATCTTATTTCAAGCTTTCCCATTGTGTTCCCCCAAAATCGCTCTCCCTCTTCATTCCTTTTCTCCGCTTAACATCCAGGTTCAGAAAATAATTAGGTGTGGCCATTGATGGATCCATCTCTTACAGGGAGTGTTATGGATGTATAACAATCATTATTTTTTGTACGTAAATTAGTTATCGCTTACGCATCTAGGCTACAAAAATCTGGACAATATCTCCTTGGCGGCAAAGGGATACAGAAATCTGAAACTCCTTTCTGCATCTTGTGGCTATTCAGAGTTTTGCAGTCCTGATTTGGCAGCACTGAGCAACCCCTTTGCCTGTGTTTGCAGCTGTTTGCTGCAATCGGTGCCTACCCTAGGGCCTGATTAGCATAGAGCTGATGGAGTCTGGCTTGGGCTTTTGTCAAGAAATACTACTATTTGTAACAGCCTTTGGGGAAGGCTTAATTTCCATGTCTCCTTAAGTCAGGCATTGCCATCAGTAGGGACTCATTATTATAGCATCTCCTCGTTCTGATAAAACCTGTGATTGTGTTGGCATACCCAAGGCTTTTTTTTTTCTTTCCTGCTGCCCTAGAGATTTTTCTGTGCACCAGGAAGGGAGAAGAAAAAGACTGAAAGAAGTCTTTGCGCACCAACTATATACACACACACAGAGAAATGCACCTCGCAGAAGTGAAAGTCTACCTGGAGTTTAACAAGCTGATTAATTCTGATTTCTATGACAAGCTACTGCAAAAGAGAGAAGGGAGGAAGGCTTGTTTTCATTTTTTTTTTGACAGGCTCAAACATAGCCTGATGCAGACATCCTGTGGGGAGAATAAAAGGCATGTGGGCTTCCCAGAAACTCTTTCTTTCACATTCCCAGGTTTGTTTTCCCCTCTTGATGTCTATGACAAACAGGGCATGCTTGCTATAATAGGAACCTAGGAATAGGGGCACTGAGAGTCACTTAGAAGCAAAACAGTGAAGCGATTTGCAAGAAATCTCAGGAAATACAATCCTGAGATGGCAGGACTGAGCTGGGCATCATTCCCTCCTTCTCCCCTCCCCTCCACAAGTCACAGCTATGGTTTTATGTCACTGGGACAAAGCAACATCAGTGCCGAGTAACCATGGCCACAGAAGAGAGTCCCAAATATTAGTCTTTGAAGCTTCACTTTCTGCAAATGATCTTACAGCACCCTTTTTCCCTTTGGAATAAATCATTAGGTTCTCATTACATGTGACTGGAAAAGCTAGCCAGAGGAAATTTCCCATTCCAGCACCTTTTCTAATTCATGCTACTATGATATATATATTTATTATAATTTTAATCAGGCTGTTTTGCTGCCAGAAACATTGGAAGGAGGCCCAAGGTGAGAGGGAGCAGCTTAGGCCCTTTAAGAGAGTCTAGCTCTGGTTTGAAGGCTTCTTCATTCTCAAGTGTGTAGGGGCATAATATATTAAGCCAGATTTTTGTTTTTCCTTATGTTTTACTAAAATATGGTACATTTTAAAAAAAATTGTTAGGCAGCTTATCCCCTGAATCAGTCGTGCATTACATGTCAATTAATCCCAAGTTTTCTTTTGAAGGAAACTCATGTCAGGTCTTTAAATGAGACTTAATTTTCACTCTCAGCCTCCTGCAGTGCTTGGAGTCAACCAACCCGTAGTAAGGGCAGAGAATTTCACAGTCAGGGCCTCTGTAAAAAGCCCCTCTTATGGATTAATACGTGAACACGAACAGGTTGAATTTGGTTTGCTTGCCATCTGGCAGGCAGTACAACTCCCCCAAAATAGAGATCATATCTTTGTAGAGGTGTCTGTCTTCACCAATTCAGCTGCAGTCATCTGCACCTGTACAGCTTCTATGCTAAGCTCAAGAGCTGCCCCCTGAAAGCCCTCTGCGACCATCTAATTGTGAGGTTACTGCCACATTTATTTGATTTATATCTCACAGCATACTGTACACAGAGCTTCCTCCTGTGTTACTCCTATAAAAGCAACTCAGTGAGATGAATTGGGCTGAGAGAGAGAGTGATTGGCTCAGCCAGTTGGCTTCCGTCTTAAGGGTGGACTAGACTTCATGGTCTCTTGGTTGTTAGTCCAACACATTAATTATTATAGCAAACTGGCTCTTGGGTAGTGAGGGCCAATGAAAAGAAATGGCATGAAGCCAATATAGCTGGCCTTCCAACTCAAAAGTAATCTACAAATGTATACATCTGCTAATGTTTAAAAACTTAACAATATTAAAATTATATCACCCTCTTTTTCATATTTTTTTTATTTTTTAAAGCCAGAAATTGTTTGGGCCACTCTGGATCTAAGTGAGAAAGATAGACTTTTTATTATGCTGATTGAATAACTAAATGGTCTCTGCGAAGGTTCAACATTCCTAGGTTATTCACTATAGTTGATGGACAATCCAAAATTGAAAAGAAATTGCCTCAGATTGACAATATCTTCTAGGGGCTTCCTTAGAGTAGGTACGTGCTCCTTCAGAAAAGATCATCCCTTCATACCTAAACAAGGGGACCACCTATTCACAATGTTTCCATCTTGCTGAGATTAAGATTTAGCATCTCAGCCTTTCTCAAGAACATTGCTGAATCTGGATATAGGTCAAAATGTTGCACAAGCTCTTGATGAAATTGAAATAGAGGTAGTTATTATCATACTAACATATCTCACCCCACTTTACTGTATGGATTCATCTGTAATGGATTCATCTAGAGATTAAACAGCCCTGAGGAGAGAAGGAAACATTGCAGAACATTGCTTCAATGGCCATGAAACCAGGATATTAACATTCAACAACATCTTCTTGCTAAGAGTACTCTAATATCTCAAGCTATCCAGAAGAAGGCTGGTTGCCACAAAACCTATGGATCAATATTCATAGTGTAACTGATAATTTCACAGACCATGAATATCAGTTATTGTAAAGGAATTGCAATATTGTACACTTAATCTGTAGTATTTGGAGTTTGTATTGTGTTTAGATAGTTTCAGCCAAGATGTGTGTAACCAGATATGTGTGTAACTAAAGCACTGTGTACTTCAGGCACTCACAAAGAAACTCTCAGGGGATATTTGCACAAAGAAATGTCTCAGTGATTTCTGGAATAATGAGTACATTTGAGAACTTTGGATCTGCTCACAAAGAAAGCCAGCTGCACAATCCAGCAGATCAATTATTTTACATATAGGTTATATTTGTTCAGCTGCTGCCCATCATTCTGCTTAAACTATTCTTGCATGTTAACATGAACCCCTTCCCCCCCACCCATAACAACCTCAATTAAGAGTTGCATGTCTTTCTGATCATTCTATCAAAGAATGAACCCAATGGATTCTGGTTAAGGCAACAAAAACGTAGTCCCTTTTCTTGCTTTTGGATCAGCTCCCTTGTCCCCTCCCCCATTCCTCTTATTAAGCTAAGAAAGCAATTGGCTCTGTTGGATATAAGAAGTTATGCAAAGGACTTAAATATAAAGGCTCCCTCAAGCGAAGCTTTACTCCCAGTGACTTTTTGGACATATCCATGACCTTTTCTTGGCAAAAAAAGGGATATAGTTTACTGTCGCCTTTCATTTGATTTATAGGTCTAGCCTACAGCCCTGCAATTTAGTGGTATTTTGCATCCATCTACTGACCAGGTGTCAGCCTTTCCAGGTAATCCAAACAGGAAACAAGACTAGATGAGCTAATTCTACTTTATTGTAAGTCTACATTAACAGAGTTTTGCAAGTCTGAAAGTACAAACTTCCCACTATCACTTTTAACTATATGATCAATTAGGATGGGCCCTTCCTAAGTTTCTTTCTCTGACTGTTAAGCCATCTTTATTATTATTCTCCTATATGCACAATGGCACACATTAAAATGAAATTCTGACGTACCACTCTGAAAAATAAGAACCCCCCCCCCAAACAATGTCATCATCCCAAGGATGATAATAATATAATCAGCAGCAGCAGTCCAAAATGCCATATTATATCAAAATCACACACACACACACACACACACACACGTCATAGTCCATCTTGAATACATAGTGGAAAAAAGAGTCCTGACAAATTGGAAGGCTGATACTATATCGTACAAAGCTATTACAGAATCTAGTTGCTCTACTTCGAATATTACGAAGTCTCCTCCCAGAAAGTAACAAAGAAAACCAGTCATGGAGAGGATATATAGAGTCCCTGACAATGGTGTGGACCCTGCTCAAGCAGCGCTTACATGCCTTGTTTCGGTTAGAAGGAACAATCTAATGTTTGTACTTTTCAGGCATGATAAAATTAATGTAAGATAAATAAGTCAATTACCCTGAAGGAGGTGACCACATGCTGGTTAAAAATGTCTAGATAAAATTCAATTTTATACAAAGCAAAAACAAAACTGCAAAAGTGGGAAGAACGGACAGCTCTGGGTTTGGAACCAGATCCTATTAAAAACAAAAACAAACCTGTGCTCTGGGAATATTTTTTATTCTACAAAGAGCATAGCCTCAAAACACAGGGAAAAATACCAGTCTTTTATCCTCATGATTCAGGAGAGGTAAAGCTTCCCTGTTTTAATTTAATTATGATCACAGAAGTCAGTATTGAATAAACTCAAGCAGAGAGCTGAGTCTGGAACGAGGCTGACAACTCAATTTCCTGCTGCTCTGGAATTTGCAATTTTATGCAATTTCCAGCTCTTTCACATAACAACAGACATCCTCTGCAGGGCAATGAGCATTCAGCTTGGTACTACTTAGCATTTTTGAGGTATTCAGGATAGAGCAGAGACAGCTATAATGAAAATTTGTTTCCCATCATTTCTTTAATCGCTTTAGCAAAGGTCTGAAGGACCAGACAGAGTATTTGGATTGGATTGAGAATATCTAAATCCAAAAATCTCTGTAAAGCCATGAAGTATACCTGGTGCCCTGAGCATTTAGGCAACATATCAAAGAAAGGAAAAAAATAAAATAAAAATAAAAATGATTTGCAATTTTACGAGCAGGATAGTGCCCATAAAATTTTGGGACTCCAATGTCCATTAGCAAGAGCCTAGGGAAATTGTCGTCCAAATCATTTGGAAGACAGCAAGTTGCTAATACCTTTATATTGTTAGAATTGAATTAGATACAATGTTAATTTAAAATATTATATATTTTTTTTTGTTTTAAAAATTCAAATTATATTATTCTGCTATTTTGGAATGCTGAAGAAATTATTTCTTTCTACCTTCACCATTTTCTTTCTTTAAATCGCCACCACAGCATATTCTTCTCTTCTTCCATGAAAAAAGTAACTAATATAACATTCTATGTGTTTGACCTCAAGATTATTAGTATTTTCCAAGGAAAGAGATTTATTTATTTATGACTTACATTTATATGGCTGACCTTCTCACACAAGTGACTCTGGGCGGCATATAACAATCACATTTATTCTATAGGAATAAATCTATACATCAATAAACAAACAAACAAAAAACCAAATAAATAAATGTATTCTAGAGTGTAGGAGGAAAGGTTGCTTATTTTTTTCCTCCAGTGAATCTTTTGATAATAATAGTAGCAATAATATCCTACAGTAAAAAATCTAGACCTTCCACATTAGACTTAATTTGGCAATTCCTGAAATTATCTAAATTGCAGAGATTCATCTGTCCCTTTTTTTATGAACTTTCTAGATCAGCAACTCTGACAGATGAAGTTTTCAGCAAGTTTTCAGGAATCTGGAACCTTTGAATCAAGGTTCCTAATTCAAAAAATGAAAGGCAGTGAATTATTCTTAACTGTGCTGCCTCACTTCAGTTGATTGGATCAGTTGACTTCTTAACAGTGCTTTTACAGCCCAAAAGTCCTCCTACTTAACCACGTAAAGCCTAATGTGAGAATAAGGGTAATAATAATAAAAAAGAGAATACAATTAAAATTGTAAAATAAGTTATTAGCAACCTTTCTTTCTGGAGATTTTAAACTGAGAAATATGAAGAAAACAAATTTCTCTCCTTTCATTCACTGCAGAGCACTTCTTTCTTTGATGAAGGAATTGCTAGGATAAGATTGCTTCTGGCTTGCTTTTTGGAGCATTTCCATAACTTCTGTGCTCTCTTGGACACCCTGGAAAGGATCCTGAATTCAACTTGAAGTACCTTTGAAGCAACTCAAAGTGTTTTTATATATATTAGGACTGTTGGGAATGGTCGTAGAGTATTATTGCTGCTGAAACCATTTTCAGTTTTGAGCTAAGGAAGGTCAAACCTGGCATGAGGAAATCATGGCAAATATCACACCATTTCAAATGTGTGAGGTTAAAAGTCAATCTCTTTGAGTGAACAACTAAAGATTCTTCACATCCCTCATCCTTTCACACATTCAATTTAAGACTCTGCTTAATACCAAACTTCTAGCTTTGTAATATTGTCCTCAAAACCTTGCAAAACCTATTATTAATCACAAGCATTTTCCTGTAGTCCGCAGGACACACAAAACCAACATCAAGCTGAAAAGAACTCTGTCATGTCAAATGGTCATTAAATTGCCTCCTAGCTGCCTCTCTGGTTTCACTTCAATTTTAAAACTGATGTATTTTTGGTAAGATGCAATGTACTTTAGACAAAGGCCTACTAAAGGCCCTTTCATTGAATGCACCCTATGAGGCTATTTATTGTGATCAAAACCACTGTTGCTCTTTAACAATGCATTTTTATAGAACAATAATTTTGTTAAAATTTAGGAAAGAACTGAATTCTGGGAAGACTTCAAAAGCTTCAGAAGATAAAAGTTCAAAAGATTCAGCAAATTCAAAGCCACACACAAGTTCTCTTAGTTAATACTCATATTGCAACAACATGACATCGAAGTTGGAAAGCAAACAAGTCCTATGGTTAGTTTAGTGAAAGTTGCTTTGAAAAATTCTTTAAACTTAATTTGAATGCTACGACAGGTGATAGTCATCAATATGTCCTTGATCCCATGAAAAACTGCAATGTTTAAGTCCAAGCACATTAAGTCCAAGCACATTACTCTATCTCCACATCCTGTCTTCCAATAGTGTGTTTCTTCCTACTCTAGTGAATATTCAAAGCAGATAACCACAACTTTTTAAAAAATGAAATAATTATTATCAATTTCAATTCAATCTTTGTTCCGGTATGTAGAAGAGCTGTACGTCTTAAATAAATAAATAAATAACTGTATGTCTTCCTGTAGCCATTCTGAGTTGTTGTTTTTTTTCCTTTCTAAAAACACTATATCTTGTTGGTACATTTTTTTCCCTTTACAATTTCCTGAAAATATGTATGACACACCCTTGTGGCCTTTTATAAAAGAATTACAAAAATTAACTAGGCTGTATGGAAAAGAAAGAAATAATACAGTATAGAAAAGATTAGTTATTTCATAATGAAATGGCAAAATCCGGAAAACCATACCCATCACCAGATAGTAATTCTTCAGAAGGTGCTGTTATTTGGCAAGCAACTTATCAAATGATAAAAGTGAAACTAGTTTACTTTGGGTAACATCTTTTTTTTAAGACATTATGTTTGTCAATCCTTTACAATGAATGTTTTAATGAATTTGGAATATCTCTGAGGTGTTTTTTTCTGTTTTTTTCCCCCCTAGGTATTGACAGTACTACTTTCATGGATGTATCTCTGTTTCTGATAGCAAGGATAGACAACCAATAGATCAAAGTCTGTATGCAGCACTTGGATCCACTGGACTAATCTCATTTAGCTATGACTGCTGAAAACTGACACTACAGTTTTCTGCCATTTTAAGTTAGCAGAAAGATTACAATTATTTCATAAGCCCTGACAAAGATATACTGCAGATAAAAGCAAAGAATCTCCTGCAAATCGTTCCTCAATCCAAATCTCATATTTGAGGCCTTCTACCCTTCAAAAATGTAATTACAACAAGGTCCAAAGCTCATATAGAATTTCAACCCAACACTATTTTCTTGCTACCTCCAAATTATCATTTGGTCAAAATCTTCTATGTAGAGATTGCAATGAAATCTTTTCATCAGACATGTGGAAGGGGGGGAAATTCTATTTGATTTTTTTTTTAACTACATTAAATTGTGTTACAACTATCTGATAAAGCTTTGCAAAAAACTGTAGTTCAAGGCCAATATATGATTTGGAACATATATTAGCACAGAAATATCATTGGTCATGAGCACCTTTAGCTGTGTCGTTTTCTGGGCTCATACAGCTTTTTTTCATGGTATCATGGGAAAGGATATGTTGGTTTAAGGAGCTCCCATCAAGTGCTATATGAGCAGCCATATGTCTTCTGATTCATTGCCCTTCAAATCAGGATTTTGGCACAGCCCTATTCATAATACAATAACCATGAAGCAAAACACTTGTGGAGAAAAAATGGTTTATTACACAATAGGGCAGGAAAACATTTAAATAATTTAGGAATCAGAGGATAGGTTTACCTTTATGAGGATATTTCTTTAGGCGACCAAAGTACCTTAAATGAGAGAATTTCTGTTGAGAGGGGGGAGGGAAGGGTTCTGGAATTACATTGTTTAATTGGTGCCAGACATGTAGCAAGGCTTAGATATGGTTGAAGTCTCTCAGACATTTGATAAGATTTGGTCAGATAAGAATTTTTACGACAGACTGGAAGCGCTGTTAAGCAGCTAATTGCCCTGTGTCAGCAAAAGAATACAATTCCTTTGCTGACACTGTTTCTTAAACCATTGCTTTTTCTCCTTCTCTGTATTTCATCTAATGCTTTGCCATACACTTCATGACCTTGAGCTGGGTGTTGTTGGTTATTCACATAACTGATATTATGGCTCTGGGAATATAGCTCACAATATCACAGGAACTCAAAAAGGGAACATGCAACATTTTCTTTGGTATAACAAACAGAGAATCTCTAGAATGAACTAATTTGTATATTTTATTTTATTGCTCACTTATTTATTAATTAATTACACAGGCTTCTATGTTACTCTAACGTGTCAACACTGAACAGCTTAGGAATCTCAATTTGGTAATGAAAGATAAAATATAATAACTGTCCCTCCAAAAATACATCCCACTTTTCCCCAGGATATTACTTGAGGAAAGCAGAATGGTACAACTCGCCAAGGCCAACTCACCATGGCACAACTCACCACAGCAAACTCACCATGGCCAACTTCCTATGGCCAACTTGCCAGGGCCAACTTGCCATGGCCAACTTGCCATGGACAACTGACCATAGGACAACTCACCACGGCCAGCTTGCCACAGCCAACTCACCATGGCCAACTTGCTGTGGTCAATTTGTCAAGGACAACTCACCATGGCCAACTCACCATGGCTAACTCGCCATGGGCAATTCACCATGGAACATTTCAATGGCCAATAAGGCCAATAAAATAAAAAACATCAATTCAGAAATACAAAAGCTACACTAATTTAGATGAAAACATGGTCACCAATATAAAAGTAACTGAATGAAATAATTAATACAGCACTGAATTTTCCACAGTGAGTTCTCCTGTTTCAAGTTGGCTGCAGTGAGTTGGCAATGTTGAGTTGGCTGCAGCGAGTTGTCCTAGACCCAGACAGTGATCAATTGTGGATTCCTTGGTGCTTTCTGAGATTGGTTGTTTGCTGGCAGACAGTCATTACCTGGCTAGGTAATACTGTTAGTGCTGATTATATTAACTAAGGACTCTACAGTTCAACCTTGAGCTGCATATATTCTATTATAGTGGTCAATCATCCATTCTCTCTCTTTACAGAATGTTAATATTTCAAACATTTGCATAATGTCTGAAATATTAACAGGGACCAGACTTATACCTTGATGTATGTTGGGGAAGAAATGCCCTATCACTAAAAACTCTTCACCCCTGAGTACTTAATGTTGGCATTTTCTTGGTCTAGATGTAGAGAGCAAGCTTTTCCTCTTTCACTTAACTTTTGTCATATTCTGTTTTTTAAAGAAAGAAAATCAGATTAGAGCAATGAATAGTTTTGTGTCAGAAATAAAGCTTTTTATGAAGAGGACTATTCATTGTTTTTAGGACACCACAATGTTTTAATAAAGATAATGTAAAATAAATGTTCCAGCTTTATGCTGATGAAAGTTCAACACAAGAATGGCAAGTTCCATTCATTTCCAAGAGTGAAGCAAAGTGGTTAAAACATGACAGTTTCCAATGTTTGTAACATTGCTCATTTCAAAGAAAATTCATCATTGTCTTTTCATTCTTTGAAATGTCGCATATCCATCCATAGAGAGAGAGAGAGAAACATTTAATAATTTTCTCTTTAAACAATTCAAAATTGCCTTTATTTCTATTTCAAATTATTATGTGAGTTACACTGACCCAGTCGTAAAGGCTAGGGGTCCTTGGACTTTGTCAAGCTGTTTAATTTTCTTTCATTGTTGATTTGCAAATGGTGATGGTTACAAATCTGTTCTTCTTTCTTCCATGTTAGGATTTCACTCTGGAACTTATCAGTTTCCTCTTCCTCTTTCCTTGTATTTCAGATGAACAACCTCAAATTTCCTTTAAATCCTTGACAACATTTGAGAAGTAACTTCCTTCATAAATCTTTCATTATATTTGAAACCCCTTTTTTTTCTAAATCCAAATACCACAAAAGCCTTTACTTTGTATTATGTGACAAAATATCATATATAATTTAGATAGACAAGATTAAGAAAAAAAGTTATTTTGTCTCAGCATACAAATACATTAGCATACCCTTTGTAATGTGAATTCATGTTCAATTGTAATAAATCTTTGTAATTCTAAACCAAGTGATGAGGTGAGAATATTTATAAAAGGTCTTTATTCAGTACTATTGTTAAATTTAATAAAACTGTCATGTATAATATTTGTTACTTTGAAGACTAAATTATGAGATATGGCAGCTTATTCATTTACAATTTTTGTGTTAACAAATAGTCGATGTGCTGTAGACGGAATATACAGAGTATATCTAGAGGAAGGGTAACACATGTTGTACAACAGTGGATTTATATACAAGTCTGTGACAAAGATAGCAGAAACCAAGTTTAAGAAGGCATTCTTAGCTCCTAAGAGCCAAGAATACCTCCTTAAACATTTTCATATTATCCTGTGTACACATGGAGAAGGGGCTCCTTTGTTCAAAGACTACTTTGTAAATAATGGTACAATGTTTGATTGTTATTAATGTCCTTCCATTGCTGTCTGTAGTGATATAGAAAAAAAAACATTCTGGGTTATGTTGGAGAGAATCAATTGAGGCTTTGAGTGACAAGCCAATCATTCCTCTGGCAGTTCCTCCAAAAAAGATAAAAATGTATGCCATCTTTGGAGTGGGCATGTTTATTTATTTTTTTTCTCTAGTTGAATGTAATGGAAGAAAAAAATGGGAAAAGAATCAAGATAAAGAAAACTGTCTAGATGTATTGGCTTATGTTGTATATAAATACAGCAATAAATCAACCAATTGGTTAATTAATTATATACTTCGATACTGCCCTGATTGTCAGGAAAACACAAGGTGATGGCTCATTGGCCATAAAGGACTACTATTAGTAACTATTAGCAATTAGATTAGGATTCACACACCACATAAAGCCTGCGATTTTTCACCATACTTTTAGGCACATTAGTAACTAGATCAACATATTATGTGAAGCCAAAATCTGAGAAACTACTTTAGGACTTTAAGGATGAGTGCTTCCAGTATATGTGCACAATCCTCTTACCATCTTTTATAAGGCATATAAAAACTATTTGAAGATTGATAATGATAGCAACAGATCTTTGTCTTGCCATTTCTTCAGAAATGAAGCATTATAGTTTCCTGCTGATGGATGTGCTAAATCTTTTAGTCTTGCTGTAATCATTCTTAACTCTTTCAAACAAGTGTGAAAAACACATGGAAAATAGTTACAAAAAGAATTCTGAAAATTATTCATACTGATACAAAATCTTATTCAATTTAAGCAAAGTCATAATTCCTTATAAAATAAATTACAAGGAAAAGTCAACAAAAAAACTGCTAGAGTTCATGTAAATACCATAAAAGGCAGCCGTATTTGTATTTTTTTAATAAAATCAAGATTTAATTAATTAAATCAAATTAAATTATGCTCTCTCTCTCTCTCTCTGTATATTACAAATGAGAAAGAGATGAAACAGCAAATTACACTAGGTATAGGTTACACTGAGTACAAGGTGAATTAATAAATAATACTTAATGCTAATTTAAATTAAAAACATAAGTCTTCAAATAGTACTAGAATTCTTCATCATACATAGAGACACAAAGCAAAATTTAAGAACAGTTTATTCAACTGAATTGTCTGTGATAATGGTAATTCTGGAAAGAAGCACCTGCTGAAACAGCCATCTTGATAGTAAGGTACCAATCCTTCATTAATTACAGTCATTAATTATAAATCTAAAGGTGATGCAAAAAGTCTTCTTAACCACTTTCTACCATAACATTCCCAGATGGTAAAAATATGAGAAGAATTTCATGCTTTTCTTTAACATCATTTAACACATCACATGAAGCCTGTGATTTTTTTTCAACCTCCTTGAAATCATAATTTGAAATGATCCTTGGCAGTAGCAGTGCATACGGGGTTTTTTTTTGTGTTGTTGTTGTTGTATTGCTCGTGTTAATGGCTGACAGCCAGAGGTGGGTTGCACTTGCTTTGGCAAGCGGTTCGTTGGTCACACTCGCACACTTTGGGGCTCGCTGGTCACACTCGCACTCGCTGGTCACACTCGCACACTCGCACCGCTTTGGGGCTGAGACGAAGCTACAGGGAGGCAGCTGATGGATTAAAGCAGCTCCGGTGAGTACAGCAGAGGTGGCGCGGAGCTCAACCGGGCAGCGTGGGCAGGGGAAAGGTGAATTATTTAGGGATAGTTTAGCACAAGGGCAGGTGGGCGGGCCCAGCCAGAGATCAGAGTTAGAGGTTCATCCGAATCTCCGAACCTCTGTGACCATGCAACAGCCCACCCCTGCTGACAGCACTGAAGCTCTATCTGATGAACCAAAAACTCTTAATGCCGTTTTTCTCCATGTAAGTATGACCTTGGAATTACAAGCCCTGTTTCCCACACATTACTGATGTTATTTAAAGTGACAAAGTTGCAGGACGGAAAAACCTGCACACATATACCACCTACATGTTTCTGTTTTCATGAGTCAGGACCTTGCCTTATAAGAGTTTCTTTCCTGCAAAACATTCACAATGAAAGCCTACAGGGAATTCAATATTATCAAGGCATTCATGGGATCTGCAGAAAAGCTAACATTAAAAGGAAACTCCTGCGGTGAGCATTTCATATTCATCATGCCTATGTAGGTCTTCTAGAGTAACATTCTGATGGGGTTTCTGGAAAGAACAAGGCCCATATAGAGTACATTAAGAAGGCTACATTAGCACAAAGGCTAAGCTTTGTGTCTCTTTTTATCTGCTGTGGTCTTTGTCCACTGATGGGAATTATACTGAGTGTGATTGGATGCTTTGCAAACTAGCCTTGGGGAGGGATGGGAGATGCAAAATAAATTATAGGGACAAGCAAACACAAATCCCAAAGGCTGGCTGTCCCCATCCCCCTCAAAAAAAATAATCATATTTACATAATTTATAGGCTAAATAGAATAAATGTGAAGGGTTTAGAAAAAGAAATAAATTGATTGTTCCAAAGGAATGCAGCTGGAGTTAAGAGGTATTGAGCAGACAGAGTTTGCCTAAATCACCTCACTCCTGGGAATGTGTTAAATTTTTGTCCACTGCCCTGTTTATTATGGATTAATTTTCTTGTGTATTTTTGCTAGCTAGAACTCTTGATAGTTATGGGGTACAGAACTCTATCTCCACATATAGAGTTGCCTCTTTGAAGTCTGTAGCAAAATATTCTTCAGTAATAAAAACAAGCTGATAATCTTCCTCTCTGTGAGAT
>JANHFL010004094.1:276500-289738 GCA_032468155.1 Oxyrhabdium leporinum | reverse complement strand
TATCTATCTATCTATCTATCTATCTATCTATCTATCTATCTATCTATCTATCTATCTATCTATCTATCTATCTCAATGGATGGATGGAATGGACGCAAAAGAATGGACAGACCTTTTGCAAGCTTGACGATTAGGGAGAAAATAACCCAATGTTTCCTCAGACAATGAAGTTTCTGAACTTCAAAAGAGGAAGGATCCAGTTAACTCAGGAATGATGATATTTTCCCCTTGATCACTTACTCAAAATTGGACTTTCTATTAGGTCTCCAGAGCTGTATGGACTGCAACTCCCAGAATTCTCCAGCCAGCCTTCTGGTTGGGGAATTCCGGCAGTTGTAGTCTATATGGTTTAAACTTGTCAAGGTTGAGAAACACTATGGTAGAGTATGTATTTAAAAAAAAAAAAAAGAGGGAGAGAGAAACCAATCAGATGTTTGGTGCATCTCCAGGCCTCATTTATACATTGGCATGTTGGGCAGCTCTGACTTGTTAGAGCAACTTGTCAGGCCACCTCCCTTTCCACTTTCTGCATTCTGTGATGTGCTGCCTTCATCACATGTGACAGCTCAAAAGAGATCCCGAGGGGATTTAACACAATTACGCCCAACTTGCCATCTCACAAGAGCCTTCATTACAGGCTGGGCTGGATGTCAATGGAATACAGTTGAGATTCCCTAAGGAAGCTGCCTATTCTATGTGAATAATGTACAAGGAAAAAGGAAGTTGACACACAGCCCTGAATTTAAGATTTAGTCTTCTCTATGCTGGATGCCATGCTAAACTACTTTGGAGCTGAACGATTCAAGTGAAGAATCAAAAGAATGAAGCAGAAACTTCTGTCCTTCTAGGAAAACATAAAAAATGGGAAAATGGAAAAAGCCTGCTTCTTCCTGTTCAGAATATCAGCAAAGAAACATCTAGATGCACAATGGTATTGTTGTTTAGCTCAGTCACTTTGACTCTCAATGGGGACATTTCACCAGGATTATCTGTCAACAACTGAATTGTCAAGTTCCTGTTAAGGTCCTGCTTGTGCTATCAGTGGAAATCCCTTGCCTCTGGTTGTGTTTTTATTTCAGTTGTTTCAAGCATCAGATCTTTTCCCATGACTTTTACCTTTGTGTTATATGTTCCAAATATTTAACAGCATGAGAGCTCTTTAGCACCATGAGAGCCCTTCTAGTCAGTTGCCTGACTTTGTTTCACTAGTACTAAATGATTTGCTCTCCCAGTCAATGTTTTCTTCCAGGACCACAATTCAAAGGCATCTGTTTTTCATCATTCAGCTTCTTTGGGAGTCCACGTTTCACAATCATGAGTTTTGACTGAAAAATCCATTGCTTTGCCAATCTTACCTTTTGTGGTTCATGTGAGATCACTACATTTTAATATTTTGTATAGATTTATCGTAGTCTTTTTCCCAAGCCAGCTTTTTATTTTGTGACTGTACTTGTTATCCCTGTACATTTTTGAATTTTGGAAGATAGCTTCTCCACCTATTTGCTTTGGTAGTATTGCCAGTGGACTTAACAATTTGGTGTTTTGTTGTGTTTTAAAAATTAAGCATGCTGTTGCACTCTCATTTTCCATTTTCAACAAGAGATTCCTGAAGTCTTCCTTGCTTCCTGCCCTCAAAATGGTCTTGTTAGCATATCTATTATTTCTCCCAGTCATTCTAATTCCAGTTTCTAATCTAATATTTTTATGATATTTTTAATATTCTGCTTATAAGTTAAATAAATAAGGTAACAGGTCAGCTTGATCTTGATCCACTTTTTCCCCTCAATTGAAGCCTTAATTGCTCCATATTGACATTATTGCTAACTGTGGCTTTCAGGTCATCAGAATGAAAGGTGAGATATATATCAAATTGATCGATCAGTCAATCAAATTTTTCTGTATGCAGATGAGATGGTCTGGTATACTCAGGTTTTTAAGGGCTGTTCTTAATTTGTTGTGGTCTATGAAGTCAAATCTTTTGTTTAATCAATAAGGCACCCATGAGGCTTTTGACCAGTTTGGAGTTAGGATTAGGGCTTTTAAAATATTCATATGAGGTATACGTTGTTCTTTTTTTGTACAATTTTGCGGTACTCTGCCCTTGTTGATTGGGGTGGATGATGAATATTATAAATAATTAAAGTAAAGAAGTGGAGGCAGAGCATTTGTTGGAACTAGAGAATTGTTTGTGGCTAGTTAAGAACTTCAGCTGGAGGGCCTGTGGAAAAAGTTGTTCAAGCAGCAGTTCCTGAAAATTGTTGTGCAGACACATGGATAAAAGCTTCGGGGAAATGGCAGCTCTGTTCTCTGTATGAATTGAAGTAAGCAGCTGGGGGAGTAAGAGGAATGTCTATCATGTGTTTCTTTTATTCCTCTCTCTGTGTGTTTATTTATGCATGAGTTGTGTACTATGTGTGAGAGCTGTCTGCACAAGCCATCCCTGGGGGGAAGTTGCCTGCTTCAGTGGTGTTTGTGAACACACCATCTCCAGGCCTGGGGCTGAATGGAAACCGCACATGTGATTGAAATTCTCGTGATGATCCCCGTTCCTGGAGATGTCATTACCCTTGAAGCCTTTGGGGTGAGCACCAGGATGCTGACCTTGTGTAAGCCAAGGGCAGAGAGACACTTGTGGGAAGAGCAGACACCTGTGGTGTTTGATATCCTGCTTTCCAAGAGTCCAAGATGCCATTTGACCTCAGGACATCAGAGCTGCAAACTAATCTTTTCTCTTTGGTTTCTGTTACAGTTTAAAACAGATTTCTTCCTCCTGCCTAACCCCTAGCTTGGCTGAAAACCTTAGGTTGTATTTTTCCCCCCTTTACTCTCTGCTATGATTTAATTGCTTTTTTGAAAACATGCATTGGGTTTTGCTAAGTTTAATCCAATTTGTCCTGGGGTTCAAAGCTATGCTTTATGTTTTATTAGAGAGTACTTATGGTCTTTCACTCCAAGGACAATTATAAAGAGAAAAGAAACCTTAAAAGTTTAGGCAAGTTTTGCCAAGTGTGCATTTCCCATGGTTGCATCATTGCTTGACCATACAGAAAGGCTACGGGGGGCCTCTGCTGGGAGGCAGATCTGGTTGCTTTCCTTTAGATTCCTGCCCAACAGAGCTGAACACAGTTCTGTTTCGGTTTCTCAGCATATAGTTAATATGATAGAACAAACTGGATTGTTCCTCCATGTGTTTCACACAGGATTCTTGCTATATTTGGGCTCATTTCTTTTCAAGTACAGGGACATCAGTTTGCACCCCAAGAATATAGTTTACACCTTGAACTTGCCAGTCAGGAAATCCTGTGTCTCTAGTAGGTTTTGATCCAACTACCCTTTCAGCCTGCTCAGTAAAGTGTCACAATGTCAAATACTTTTTCCAAAGACTTGGCATGGCTAGAAGGCATTAAAACAATCAACAAGGTCTTTGATGGTCTTCTGCAACTGTGCATAAGTTGCTTTCACCTAGACCAGGAGTGTCAAACTTGCAGCCCATGGGCCTGATGCATCACACGCTGGCCACACCCATGCCCACTTTAGTGAAGGAGAAAAATGTCGTGATATGTCACGTGACGACGCCATGATGACACGAGTTTAACACCCCCGACCTAGACTGTCAGTAAAAAGAAGCAGCTGACTGAAGAGAAATCATTTACATGGCACTTTAATGGAGATAACAAGGCACAATACTTTCTTATATGAGAACTAGGTGCCACATTGAATCAACTTGTTTCTTCAAATTAACCTGAAATGGCTGTAGGAGGCAAATGATACTGCTCTGCACGAGCTTAGTATTCCTGCTGTAGAGCTGAGCCACTGTCCTGCAGCCAGAGACTGCCATTTCTAATTTTTATCTAATAGAGGCAGTGGGATTGTGACTTAGTGAATTTACTCAGATCAGTTCTTTTGGCCTGCTTGTGACATTCTGGATATGTTAATACTCCAGTCTTATCACCTAGTTTGCGGGATGTGAGTAACAGTATGTTGGTTGCAAAATGACAGAGAGATCAATTAATCAGTGGATCGACTTGGCTCCAGATGTTGTGGGTGCTCCAATACTGGAGGTTTTTAAGAAGAGATTGGACAACCATTTGTCTAAAATGGTATAGTGTCTCCTGTTTGAGCAGGGGGTTGGACTAGAAGACCTCCAAGATCCCTTCCAACTCTGTTATTCTGTGATGCCTAAACTAGAGACCATAGCTTGTAGACAATACCATGACCGTGAATAGGTGAAGCTGGGCTTTGCTTATGGCTCGCCAGCTGAATGTGTCCAAACAGTACTGTTTTTACCATGGCAGGAAATGTTTCACGAAGCTCAGATCTGAGTAACATTGATTGCATGGTGATTCACTTCTGTATGCTACTAAAATATTAATTGATAGCCTTGATTAAGCAAACTGTGATGGTTGGCAGAGATTAATATTTATGGACCTATTTGGTAATAGCTATTGCATATCTTTTACCTTAACTTTCTTTTGCTTACTATTTTTTACATCTGTTCTCTGGTTTTCATTGAAAGAGAATAGCAAAATGTGTATATATGTATACATGGATGCTGTTTTGAAGGCCTTTAAGGAATTAATACAAAATATGCCCATAAATCTTACGGAGGTTTGATATGCTATTCTGTACCTTTTTGAAAACATGAACAAATATACATCACAGACATTTGGCAGAAATTTTACTTCTGAGTGAGTAGCTGGAGTAGCTGGGTTGGGAGGGGTGCTTTGGAAAGACGAAAAATGGGACTAGAGGGTTCACACACACCCTATAAGATGTGGGTTTCCCACTACTGATAGAGGCCTACTTTGTATAATTTAATATTGTTTTTTATGGTGTGCCTATTTAAGAATATATTCCCATGGGTGAAGTGTTGGAAGTTAAAAATGCAGTGATATCGACACTTTAGCACCTCATGCTCTACTGAGTGCAAAGGGCAGTGGGGTGTTGATAGGAATTTAAGGACTTACTCTGTGTTCAAGTGTGTCTACAGCAAGGGCAAAGATTGTAGCGTGACTACCACATTGGCATCTTGGCTCCTCTCCTACAGTTATTCCTCTCTGCATCCTCTCTTTGTCAGTCTATGCTTTATCTTAATGCAGTGTTTTTTCAGCATGGCAATTTTAAGATGTGTGGACCTCAACTCCCAGAATTCCCCAGCCAACATGTTTACTAATTTGAGGATATGCAAACATTCCTGTCTTCCTGATAGGCTGTAGGCTGTGTTGCCCTACCCCTATGATATTCTTCCTATAAATAAATTTTCTTTAAAGCCTGTTTCACTTGGTTAATTCTTTCAGTTAATGTATAAACAGTACCTACTGCTTTGCTAGTATGCAAAACATACAAATTTTATGCTAAATGTATTTCATACTGAAATACTGAAAGAAACACAGAGCTTAACCAAACTACCTAACACAACTATCTGCAGCTGCAACTATCTTCTGAAAGAAAAAAACCCAGGCAATATCAGTTTATATTCATCTTTCTTGCTTTGCTAATTTGAGTTCCAGGTGTGTTTTTCTCCTGCAATTCAAAAATAGACTCCCCACCCTCCCCACCATGTCACCTCAAGTGCTCTTGGTTCTGCTTGAGCACTTCATTTTCTCCACAGGCTAGGTGGAAAAGGCTGACTTAGACCAAAGTCATCAAGCCAAAGAAATTATATACATGGGATTACATCCAGATTAAGTCATATTGAAACAGCCCTGTCTGAACACAGATGAACTCCAATTACCTATCCATAATCTGAGGTCCATTAATGTCAGTATTTATATGACTACACTGGATTCAACACAGAGTTTTTGGGTGGCCTGTGAATATAAAGTTGTCAAAGCTTCTTATTAGAAGAAAAGGATTTCAAGCTCTTTGCCTTGAGTTAAGGAATATCAAGGGTATTACTATTTGCAACTCTAAAAAAACAGCAGTGAAGTTCCTTTGTGGCTCTTTGTTTAAAAAATAGTAAATGATTCTTAGTTTTTCTTGATGTCATGCATACAGAGACTTCTGCCCCCAAAGACAGCATAAAACTGATTGTCAGTCTCATGCCAAAGTTATTTAATTGAATGTAATACTCAACACTGAGTTTAAGGTCAATATATTGAACTGTGGAACAAATGCAAGAAGAACTCTGCATTGACTTACACTGCAAAAATATGGTATTTGGCTATGTCTAAAAAGCTGTATTCTGAAATGTATATATCTTGCTTTGCATCAAAATTAATAATTTCACACCATTGAATGCTCAGCTAAAATTGTATCTCTGGTCATACAGTATATTTCAATGAATCCTTAAGTGAACAGAAACTTCCGTGTGGTACAAAGTTAAACAAGACATGTTTTTCTAATTTGGATGCATTATATATTTATGAATGTACACATTCATGTGCGTTGTTTAACGATTTCAGTTAAGAAAACAGTGATTATGACAAAGGTAGAAGTTTGGACACAATTCCAGTCAATAGTCTGTAATACCTCCTTTGGCAGAAACAACACCTTCCAAATGTTTTCTGTAGAACTCTTCAAGTTCAGAAATAGTCGTAGGTTTCCTTACGTGCAATGGATACTTGAGATCTCCTCAAAGATTTTCTTCCTCAAAGAACTCCCCAAAGAAATTCAAGCTTAGTGACTGTGAACCTATTCCAAAACCTTTATCTATCTTTCTAGAAAATACTTTATGGTTGATTATGAGCTGTTTCAGATAGGCATCTTGCTGAAATATCCAACCTGTTTTCAACATCAATGTATGTATTTATATTAACAAAGCCTGGTGGTGACAGTGATCAGAACAGTCTCATTTGGAGTTTCTGTAAAGGGACATAGAGATGATCTTGAAGAGCTATTATGGGAGGAAAAACAACTCAGTCCTGAAAAAGTGGAAAGATGAGAAGGAAACTCAGAATAACCCCATCTTGATTCTGTTTAGTACAAGATGGAAGAGAGAGAAATTCCAACAGGCTTTCAAGATTCTGCTAATGCATCCTACAAGAATGAAGTAGTATTCCTATAATCCCTGTGGTATCTGTTCCTTGACCTGGTTTATTTCAGAATCTGACAATTTCAGACTGATGAGGGCATGCCCCCTCCCTTTGGGTCCCTTGACTGCAGCCATTTTGGGGTGATCTCCTTAAAGCACCGTACGGTGCTGTGCTATTGATTTATCAGAATTGTGCAGTAGCAGTAAAGTTGACCGTTCAGCTAGATGAATCTTCCGGGGTTCAGTTCTGCAGCCCTGGGTGCCTGAGTAGGAAGCAATAATGGAAAAACAATCCCTTTCCCAACAGTTTAACAAATGAAAATATTTGAGGAATCTGGAAGTATGTATATAAAAGAAAAAAAAAGTGGGGCAAGAGGAATCCTAAAGCAAAGCATGGCTTGTCACTGAATTCCCAATTCTATTTGACTTTTTTTACATTGCTCAATTCCTGTTCTGACAGAATCGGATAGAGTTGGAGGGATCTAGGAAGGAGCAGAGAGTATGGTCTGCCCCATGTTTGCTACAATGCCTGGCATATGTTTATCCCGTAGCAGATGAAGGGTTGAAGAGGGAGGGCTGTAAAACTTGTCCATGCCAAATCAGGAAAATGCTATTTGGCAGTGAATTTGAACAGAGACAATAGAGGCAGTACAGGGGTCAGCAGAGAGATCTACAAGCGTCATGCTGGCATAATTTTCTGCCTACTCAAGCATGGACAAAGATCACTTTCACTCAGCAATGAATAAAGCCCAGATCTTGTAAAGTTACAGGACTGGTAGGACTTAAAAATGCTGGATGATCACATCAGAAGGAACGTCCATCTTTCTGAACCGAAATTTACCTTCATGTGCTATTGTCACTTAGAGTAGGCCTCTTTGTTTGGATAATGATTTTTTTTTTAACCCCCAGATTGGCTGAAATTTATAGATGAACATGGCAGTTCTTCACCCATGTTGTGGGGCACACTGTTTCAAGCACACAGGGATCAATGGGGTGGTTAATAGTTTCCAAGCATTTGTTTTTACCTTGGCTCTGAGAAAAGTCAGATACTTTGAGAAAGTGATGCAGGCTGAAATTCAGAGTCAAGAATGGACTCATTTGAACCAGAACAGCTGATGACTAGTTTTTTCACGCCTTTACAGGAGAAGCTGATGCTGGCCTCTAGCCATGATAAACACTAAATTTCCACAACAAGAGTGATAACAGCTGCTTCCAGATAATTTCCCACTCAAGAGCAGCATGGACAACTCTGAACCATTTTGGTGTCTTTGTTTTTAAACTCTATCCCTATCCATTGTTTCTTTAGTTAGTGCAAATGATTCCTGGCTTGCTCAACCAGTGTCAAAACGAAAACCCTCCTTTCGTTGAAATAACACACCTATATTTTATTCTACCGACTGTGAAGATCTTTCTTAATGGCTTCTTATTGATCTGCTGAAAGCCTATATTCCAACCCCCTGCTTTCCAGTGGGCGGAGGAGGGAAGAGACATCATCATTATTTCTCAATGTCTACAACAAGCAGATACGTGTCAAATGTGATATTGTCTAGAATTGCAAGCATGAATAGGATATAATCTATTCAGAGACAGGAACAAAATTCAAGATAAATGGAAATTACTGCCAACCCATGCCACCCTTCTGCCTTGCAGAGGCTTCAGAATACAAAATCCTTCATCTATAGATGCTAGCTTGGTGGCTTGGTCTAACAATTGTAATACAAATGATCCGGAAGGTATTAGTTTGGAAAAAACTATTCTGGACATAAAAAGAGCCATGTAGTAATACAAAGTGTACAATGAGCATGGGTTATCTATAATAAACTATGTTTACTTCTCCAAATGAACTCTGACGTCTAGGGGGGGAAATCTCACAGGTGAGTGTACCTTTGCATTGGTTCCCTCTGGGTTTCATCTATTTTACAGTTGACCAAACTTTCCATTAATAGGCTTATTAAAGCAGCTGAAAGTAACCCCACTGTGCCATTTGAGCTGTAAAAATGGGGGAGGAAATGGTTGATGTCCATAAGGAGCATGACAGCTGGTATTGTTTGAAAGAGACAGGAGGGGGACAAAAAGGTAAACTTGGTTGAAAAAATAGGAGAGGGAGAGCAGTGAACCTGAAATGTTCATTGCTAAGAAATTTCATTTGTAACATTGGACATTGCCATGAAATGATGTTACCACACCTGCCAGCCTGGGATCAATTCCCCCTGCCCCCTCCTTCCTTCCCTCCCCCCTCCCTTAATTTTGAGTGAGGATTTTGGCAGAATTGAAAACGATGCCAGGAACAAGGACGAAAAGAATTATTGATTTTCCCCTCTGAAGATGGAATGAAAAGCAACAGGTTTCATTTTCAAGAGCATCTTTCCCAAGTGCTGAATTGAAATGCTGTCCGCTCATCCTTCAGTCAGCAGAAAAATAAATGAGCATGAAATGAGCTGTAAAAGCCTATATTACCACTAGATCATCATTGAGCCAATATGTTCCTTGTAGGATGGACCAAACTAACACAATACCTACAAAGCAGTAAATATGTTGGATAGTATATGAGGGGAATTCCTAAATGGGGTATATACATTCTATGATTTGCACTTTTATGTATTTTTTTCTAAGAAAAAGAAAGGGAAAAGTCCATCTACGGTATAAAATTACTCAATGTTTCCTTTTCCAACTCAACTCGGCCCCTTAAGCCCTTTTGCATTGTATTCCCATGTACCGGTAGCACCATTTTGAGAGAGAGAGAGAGAGAGAGAGAGCGAGAGAGAGAGAGAGAGAGAGAGAGAGAGAGAGAGAGAGAGAGAGAGAGAACATAACAATAGTTTTAGTTATTTGCTTTCAAAATTCAAATGTTCCTTTTCACTGGCTACACCAACATACTGCCCCACAGAAGTGCGTATTGGAAGTTGTAGTTCATCTGGGATATATCTGCTTACTTTTTGGCTCGCAAAATTGGGATTCCTTATTTAGTGTACCTGAAGAGCATAGATAGTGAAAGCAAATATACAATGCCCTCCAAAAAGACTAGGAGAGAGGGAACATTCTGGTGGTGATGTATGTTCATGTACCAATTCAGAAACTTCAATGGGATGCCAATGAATGCTCTGTGATTGTTTCCGAGGCAGCAGAGCCCTTCCACAAAGAAAAACCCTGCTGAGTATAAGTGGAAGGAGATCCTTATTTGGAGAACATCCTAGGCTAGTGATATTGAAAGGAGCAGACACAGAATCTTCTGGCAACCCTCCTAACGAAGGATGCAAAACAATTAGTGAAAATATTTGTAAGGCTGAAAATATGCAAGGAGTTGGAGGCAGGAGAGGAAGAGAAGAAAAACAGACCAAAACATGTGCAAGGTTTTCATCTGCCTGAATTAATGCTTCACGAGAAAGTTCAGGACCCAGTCGGTTGTTTTGCACTGGGATCCTGTTAGCTTCCTTCATCTGGATTCCTTTTACAAAACAGATTCTGCTTTCAATATTCAATGAAATATGTTCCTCATTATGAGAGCTTGGAATTGGAGGCACATATGGCTTGTGGTACAAAAATACCTGGATGATGTTAGCAGAGGCTCTTTGTTTTAGATCAAGGCACCCAAATTTGGGGGCTGCTTGGCACATTTGGAAATTTGAGAGAAATCTGTTGTGACACCTTTGGTTAAATGATTGTTATTGGAGAGAAAGTCCATTCATATAAAGGCTGTCAAAGTGGGCATGGCTACTTCCAGTTTACCAGAAGAAAACCTGGTGATGTATTTCCTGGCAATCTGGACCATCTGTCCATCCCCCACCTTCCTCTTTCTTTCACTGGGATTTGAGCAGATGGGATTCTTCCAAACCAATAGCACAATAAAAGAATACATATAGGTGGAAAATAAATATGATGTGGGCCTTTTTATTTTGGAACTTGCCATTTCTATGTCAGATGGGGAAAATTGCAGCCCAGGAAAGGTGTGATATAATTCCCTAGTCATATATATTACCTTGCTTCTGAACTGCCACCAACTGAAATATTATATCAAAACTTTATGCCTCTTTTATGTTAAAATATTTTGCTTTTGTTGGCTGTGCAGGAAGAGAATAATCCACACCACTGAATACTGCAGCTATATTAGAGAGGGTATAAATGTGTAAAATAGATAAGGATGAGTAGAACAAGGAAGAAGCTGCCTGGCTGTACATTGATGGCCAAAGTGGATCTGGACAGCCATGGTCACTTGGAGAAAGGCTAGATGGAGGACAAATGGCTTGGAAGAATTTGAACCTCCTTCTCCTAGAAGGAATAGAGACATCAGCAATGGATGCCTGGAAGAGGAGAGGAATAGACTAAAACCCCAAATGATCTGCCAAATAGCACAGTGACTGGAGCTGGGACTGAAGCTTAATATTAGTATTATTGAAAGTTCACAGGACTGTTCAGACAAATCTGAGAAGTTATCAAGATGGCAATCAATCCCACCATCCAGAGTTATACACTTATTAGATGTGCCAACATGGACCAAACAGGGAGCTCCTAAAGAGGATATCAGAAACCGTGTTAAAGAAGACTGAGCCTGTTGGTTTAAATTAGTATGCATGTCCAAGTACCTGGCCCACCCTTGGCAGGAAGGAACATAGTTGGACATTCAGGTCTGATTAGCCTGAAATTTGCATGCCTAGGTCTAAATTCTTGTTTGGGTAATTATCAGGGAACTCAGATATAGATTTGGATGTGAGTATTCCCTCTACTCCTATACTATTTAAAAGTGCAACTATTATTTAGATTACATATATGAAACTGATCAATGTGTGTACCAAATAGGTATGATTGTTGTAGGCGTAGTAAAGATTTATTGAGTACCAAAGCCAATGTCTATCTCAACAACTGATTCTTAGTAAACAAACCAGATCAAATCATAATAGCAGATACCAATGTGAGTGCTGGGTATATGGGTGTATTACACTGAGCTATTGTGATGGTCATGCCAGGTTTAAAATTCCTTCCTTCCTTCCTTCCTTCCTTCCTTCCTTCCTTCCTTCCTTCCTTCCTTCCTTCCTTCCTTCCTTCCTTCCTTTCATCAGAGTTGACTCTTGGTGACTGCCTGGACTATTTGTTGCAGTTTTCTTGGCAAGATTTTGGAAGTGGTTGACCACTGCTTTCTTCCCAGAGCTGAGAAAGAGTGACTGGCCTAAGACCATCCCACTGCTTCATGCCTAAGGAAGGACTAGAACTCACAGTCTCCTGGTCTAACCTAGTGCCTTAACTACTAGATAAAACTGGTTCTCTTCATATTTTCTTATCTACCGTAAAAGACTAACTCGATTTTCATGGTTCATTTATAATATGATATAGCTTAGCACCAGGGCTTTTAATTTTGTAAAACAAAACAAAACAAAGAAACAAAAGATAAAATACTCTTTTAACATCTGGTGTCACCCAGATATGCCAAAGTTCACACCATCCTATACCATTGGATTGACTGGTGGGGTGGGGCTGGGAGCTGTAGTTCAAAATGTGGAAGCCATCAAATCAATTAGAGAAGCATTTTTGTTCACATTTTATTGATGAATATCTTTACAAAGACAAATAAAATGTGGCTGGGGTCACCAAGGAAAGGACTATATGGGTAATACTGTTTGGGTATATAGAACAAAGAGGACTCATATGAAAACCATAGATCATATAAGAGTATAACCTTATAAGAGTATCATAGTGATACTCTTTCCAGGTTTCTTATTATCTTGGTTGTCAGCTGTATGAAAATGCAGCAGCAAGAAGCAGATGTGTTTTAATGATAAATCCTCAGAACCATCAGCATCTGTAATCTACTTTCTGCTTAAGATTTTGGATTTTTTAAAATCCCCATACTACAGTTTTTAAGTTTAGTGCTGTTAAATATTTAAATAAATCTGTAAATAAAGTAACAGTCCAGCCCTATAGGAGACCATCGCTATGAACTAGATTAAATCTGTTTGATTAAAAAGAGAATATAAAAGAAAAAGGAAAGGCAGGTAGATGGGCTGGTGATAGATGCAGGAAAGAGGAGCCAGGCCCAGAGAAATAAATACAAGAAATTATGACTGAAATTATCACGAAGATATAGAAGATCTAAATATCCAATTTTACAACTTGTAGCTGGAATATGACTGAGGTTTACAAGACGGCTCTTATGTGAGCAAAAGCCCACCACTTCCAATTTTTTTTCAATAGGGGGGAAAAGCCTAGGTGGCGCAGTGGTTAGAGTGTTGAACTGCAGGCCACTTCTGCTGATTCAATCTAGCGGTTCAAATCC
>JANHFL010004094.1:256823-276400 GCA_032468155.1 Oxyrhabdium leporinum | reverse complement strand
AAGCTGTAAACCGCCCTGAGTCTTCGGAATGGGGCGGTATATAAATGTAAAAATAAATAAATAAATAAAATAAAAAAGTCAGTTTTGAGCTCTGAACAATTTCCTCACGATCATGATTTAAAAAATGTGGAAATCCTCAATAAAAGAGATCTAATTTAAAGAGGCACTGGAAAAAAAAACCCTTGCTACATGATGTAACATACATATTATTAACGATTCAGCTTCTGGTCTCCAGTGATTATACTGGAAGATATTTTATCTCCAGAATATCCACTGTGAAGTCTGAGGCTTTAACTCAAGAGGCAGTGATGTGTTTTAACATGGTTTATATCCAAAGGCCCATTAAATAGAGTAGAGCAATATGGCTCCTAATGTGAACTTTACCAACCCGAAAGTAGATAAGGATCTTATTATTGATTAAGACATACAATAATAATTGCCCATTAATATACTTTCAGTGTATTGTCATCACTCTTATATGGAACAATGAATATATCTTTCAAAAAAGCACTTGAAACCAAAATGGCAAAACAATTTCAAACTATGATACATAATTTGTGGTGCTCAATAAATGCTGCTAAAGAACACAGATAAAGGCAACAGAGGCTGTAGACCCTGGATAGCCCCATACTTAACAAAGAACGATTGTAATAACCAGCTTTGAACCCATCATAATAATTTTCATATGGATAAACGAATTAATTCCTTGAGCAATCGCCTATTCAAGATGCGTCTATCTTCCAAGATCCTGCAAAAAAACCCCAACCCAGCCAAATTCACTGTCCTCATCTTCCAACTCTCAATTAGATTGTATAAACGTTACTTTTTATCTTATGCATAAACTATGCTACTGGTGGCTTTAAAAAAAATATTTGGGATCGTATGGTCTAATAAGGAAATGTATTTATGCCACTTGGTGGCCTGAGACTGGGACTGAGAAAGGGGCTGGTCACCAAATGAAAGATTGACCCTGAAGACCAAAGTGGGAAAGTGCTGAATGGCTAGGAGAAAGAGCTTTTGTGCAGCTTGAAGATAGAGTGTGCTTGTGTCCACTGGGTGTTCATGTATACCTTGGAATAAAGAACCCAGAATTGCGGATGTTCTATTGCTATAGTTTTTTAAGAATAGTTTAGACTGGGGTGATATAAAGTCTGCCTTGATCAGGACGTTGGACTAGAATACCTCTGAGGTACCTTCCAGATCTATGATTCTATGTTTGTTCTCTCTTTCTCTCTCTCTGTCTCTCGGTCTCTCTCTTCTCTCCATAATATCTATATGCATAGCATACAAGGAGACACTTTAATGTTTATCCTTAGAGCTCAAATATCAAATATTTCATAAAACAGAAATTAGATTGCAGGCTTTAAAATTTTTATTTTGAATAGTTTACACTATGCAGACAAATAACAGCACTTATTGACATCCAGGTTTGTAAGTGATGTTGGGCAACTCCTTGCTCTTCTTTGAGGTCCTGTTAAACATCTTTATCCAGATGTTCGGCAGTCCAAACGGCAAAAAGGCTGGGTTGATGGAAGTGTAAATATTGTAAAGTGCAATCTGCGTGTACTTGGCACTGTTATTTGCAGCTGCTTGTCAACCAACTGAATTCTACCTTCTCGGTCACACAAGTGCCAAACTATTTCCTTCCCCTCCATATAAAAAGAATAAAGCACAATGAGTAACTAGACACTACATGCCTTTGAGAGTCTAGTGTTAACGGGACAAGCATCTTTGGCTATGAATTAAAAAGAAGCAGAGAAAACATGTTCTTTTGGCAACATCATGCATAAGAATTTGTTGTTCTTCTCATGCTATCAAACTTTCTCTAGTCGAGGCAGGAGTCAACAATGACTTTCAAAGATATTTCTTTGACTAAACCTGACTATCTGGGCTGACTCTATAGTCAAATATCCCTTTGAAACTGGAAGGGATCATAACTATTAAACCTAATAATTGGGGCAATTAGGATCAATTGGGCTGACTTGGACATAATCTTGGAAACACTCTTTGTTCCCTGACTTGCATAGAATAACAGAGTTGGGAGGGACCTTGGAGGTCTTCTATTCTAACTCCCTGCTCAAACAGGAGACCCCCTATAGCATTCCATAACAAATGGCTGTCCAATTTCTTCTTTAAAAACCTCCAGTGATGCATCACTAACAACTTCTGAAGGCAAATTGTTCCACTGATTAATTGTTCAACCGTCAGGGAATTTCTCCTTAGTTCTAGGTTGGTTCTCTCTTTGGTTAATTTCCATCCATTGCTTCTTGGCTTCCTTCGGGTGCTTTGGAGAATAGGTTGACCCCTTCTCCTTTAGATATTGGAATGCTGCTATCATGTCACTCTTAATCCTTCTTTTTATTAAAGTATACATACCAATTCCTGCAACCATTCTTCATATATTTTAGCCTCCCCTAATCATCTTCGTTGCTCTTTTCTGTACTATTTTTAGAATCTCCACATCTTTTATATTGTGGCAACCAAAACCAGATGCAATATTCCAAGTGTGGTCTTACTAAGGCATTATAAAGTGGTACTAACACTTCACACTTCACGTGATCTGTCCCTCTGTTAATGCAACCTAGGGTTGCTTTAGCTTTTTGGAGGCTGCAATACACTGCTGGCTCATATTTAAGTGATTGTCTACTAGGACTGTAAGATCCCTCTAGAAGTTGCTAGTACTGAGCCAGGTACCACCTGTTATATACATGGACAATGGCATAAATCTCCTCTGCCATAATTAAGTTATCACCCCATATAGCCACCCTCATTGCTCTTCTGGATGTCTTTTAAACCCATCTGCATGATTTTATAGCCACATTGAAATTCCCCGTTTGTTTTTTGATTACAGCTTTGTGGAAGGATAGACATCTCTTGATTCTGGCTAGATGAGAAGTCATTTTTACCATGCCTTCCACAATTCTTTATTTGCACAAGTAGTCCTTGACTTAACAGTAGTTCATTTAGTGACAGTTTAATGTTATAACGGCACTGAAAAAGTGACTTATGACTGTTTTTCGCACGTATGACCATTGCAGCATCTCTATGGTCACATGATCACAATTCAGCTGCTTCACAAGAGAGTCATATGATGGTTACAGTGTTCCAGGGTCATGTGATCACCTTTTGCGACCTTATGACAAGCAGAATCAATGGGGAAGCCAGGTTCAGTTAACAACCATATGTGATGACTCCTCCAGATGCTTTCCCAGATGTCAGTTCAGAGGAGGATGAACCAGTCCCTTCAGGAAGGGAGGCACTTCAGGAGGGGAGTTGGACAAGGGCTTCAAGCAGCTAGCTAAGAGTGATTTGGCTGAGGCACAGCTGTAGCAGGACAGCCCTGAGGTTTCAGGTGGGGAAATCATCTAGCTGCAGCAAGTCAGTAAAGAAGAGGAGGCATTGCCTTCTACACCTGATCTGAGAACGTATAGGGAAAAGGCAGGAGCAATGAAGGTCATCCTGATTACTCGTGAGGAGGCAGCCTTGTCCTTCTTGATGGACTGCACCAGAAGCTGGCTATTTAGCACAGCAGACAGATGAGAGTGATGCTGGGAATAATATGGACATTTCCTAGATGCGTGTTTTCTGGTTGTCATGATTCCAGCCTTGCCTGGATTGACCCCATGCCTTGACTTTGGATCATGCCTTGTGAACTCTGAACTTTTCTGGCCTCGTGCACCCTCTTGGATTGTGGATTTAATTTTGCCTAGTGGATTTATCTGGTTTGGGAAACTTTCAAATGCCTTGTGGACTCACTGGCCATTGCTCTGTGAACTAGCATTGGTGTGCTTTTGGCTAGGCATGATTAGGACAGTTCTGGGTTTGTAGTGAAGGGAATTGCTGGGGAATATTAATAGACCTACTAACCCAGTTACGTGTTAGTGAGGCAGCACACTGTTACTAACTTAACAACTGCAGTGATTCACTTAACAAATGTGTCAAGAAAGTAAAATGGGGCAAAATTCACTTAACAAAGGTCTCAGAAACATAAATGTTAGGCTCAGTTGTGGTTGTAAGTCAAGGACTATCTGTATTAGGCAAAATTTACTAAGTGTGTGTGACTGGAGTTTACCCTGCTGTGGCTGTACAACTAATGATATCAACATGGCAGAATCGTTGGAAATTTCATTAGAATATCCTGACTGATGATCCAAGGAGTTCCCCTACACAGCAGGACTGGCAAAGTGATAGAATTGGAATCTTTTAAGTTTTTCTTGCTGGCAATTTCTTTGTGTCATCTCTTTCTGCTCCAGCTCCTCCATCCTTCCCTGCATGAGACGGTTAGAAATAAAGCTATTTATCTAGACTTGGAGAAAAGATGGTGCAATACCTTTAAATAAGAACTCCCTGTGAAAAAAAGGGCTAATGAGATGAAGTTACCCTCATGTCTATATAATGCATGGTTTGGCTCTATGGGGAGCCGTAATATGCACTGTCTAGCCTTCTAGACTCCAGCTTCAACTCTTTTGAATGACAAGCCAATGATCCTATACATACGTAATCTGGCAGCTCTATAGGTACTGCATGTCTGGCTGATAAAGAGCACATTACATTATATGTACTCAAGGTGGCAGATTTATTTAATCAGGGTAATGTTCTGTGACTAGCACACAGAGGCAAGGAATGTCGAAGGCCACATTATATCTTTTTTTTTTTAATGGAGGCCTAGTCTTACGAGAAGAGCTAGCCTGCTGTAGTGGTTAAGGCACCAGGCTAAAAACCAGGAGATCATCAGTTCTAGTCCTGCCTTAGGCATGAAGCCACTTGAGTGACATTGGGCTAGTCACTCTCAACCCTGGGAAGGAGGCAATGGAAAACCATTTCTGAAAATCCTGCCAAGAAAGCTGCAGGGACTAGTCCAAACAGTTGCCAGGAGTCAACACTCACTCACTCACTCACACACACACAAAATACTGTTATTGACATGTCAATGCCAACACATGCCCAGGCGGCAGCAGCAATTTATTTCTTGCAGTGCCGATAATAGTGTGGCAGTTGCTGGGTTCCCAGGCTTCAGCAGGTGTTTTTGCTCAATGTTCCCTTTTCTTTGCTTTCTTCATTGTAATTTTTATTATTATCACCCCAGAGTTTTCCCATTATTAAGCTAGGAGGCACATACATTCCACTGCACTTCCTTATCTCTGTTTCTCTTAGTGAGGTGTGGAAAACTTGATGGCAATAAGTTATGATCTTCTCACCTTCACGCCTTGCAGAGTCCAAAGATTTCAAGGTCTCTGAACAAAGCAACGCTTAGAAGAATCATACCAGAGGTTTGAGTAATTCTCATACGGTGTTAAATCTCATCTTGGATTGTTCATTTTTCAGGCCACCAAATGTAGAAATCTTGCTAAAGAGACCCTTCAAGTTTGACAGTCTTCCTTCCCCCCCCCCCCCAATTCTAAATTCCTAACTTGCTTGCTCCCTTTCACTTATCCATATTTTTGCCATCTGGCTTTGCTCTGATAAATGAATCCCCCAACTCTGAATTGTATTGTTTCCTGGTGTAGCAACGTAGTTATGTTTGCCTCTTATATGAATGTCACAGCTCAGCTGTGGAAAGTGTTGCAGTTCATAGATGTACCATCTGCTTTGCCTTGCTTTGCTTCCCAGTGGATTAGATCCATTCCCAGCATCTACTGAAGTGGAATAATTGGGAAAGAAGCAAGTATTCAATGTATACGTTCTTAGCCCTGGAGCATTTAGAACCAACCCCAAACTCAAGAGTATACAGGTAAACATTTTGCTGAATTGTTAGAGAAACCCTGCTGCTATCTGGAGGGAAGGGCTCAGGGATCATCACATGGACTCCCATCTTCTCTGGTATAGTTGAAGTGATAAAGTTGCCCTTTACAGTAGGTTTTGCATGGCTATTATAAATGACTGTTTCTTCATTGCTTGATTTCTAAATATTTTAGTTTTGCTCCTTGACATTTATATATAGCAATTTGCATGCCTATTGGTAAACTACCTGTTGCTATTGTGCTGCCCATTTACCTGCTTTGCTGTATTTTAATTTGAGTGTGTATTATTTTCTTCATAATTAAATGCATCCTTTTTATTTTCAGCATTTTCATATACAGAGAATTCTACTCCCACCTTAGGCATAAATCTAGCTTTCAACACTTTATGCAGATTTGGGGTTCTATAACTGCATGGTGTTATTTGTACTTGGAAAATTTCTTCCTTCTGCATTCCGTTGAAAGTGTTGTAAATTGAATATCAAGCTACTTTCCACACTTCAAGTGGGCTTTTGATTCTGAAACGGCATTGTATTATTTGTATTTGGAAAATCTCTTCATGCACTGAAATTTTTATTTAAGATACTTTTGCAGAACTTAGTCTCAAAAGACATCATATAGGTTGTAAGACAGACAGACAAATAAATACATAAGCAAGCTTGTAAGTGTTTAAGTAACACCAGTCACATTTCTTGTCTCCATATATTCTCACTTGAGCTAAATCTCAACAACTGTTCCGTTGCTTTGATCTGCTTATCTGACCTTATTCTGAAAGGGGATCATCATCCCCAAACACAGGACACAATGTTTAAAGACCTTTTAAAGCACCCTGTGCTTTAACATCCTTTCCCCATTTTACCAAATTCTGGATTCCTATGTGACAGGCTATAAATATTCCTAAAGGGAGGAATTTCCCTTTTCACTCAGCCTTGTCCACAGACAGATTCCATGTGCTGTTTCTAATGCTGTAATTGGATTTATTTTCCAAGTATTTTATAGCACGTTCACACATCATATCCCTTAAAGTATCCTTTGAACAGCACCTGGAGATAAAAGTCTGTTCCACACATGCTGTTTTAACTAATTATATGTTAAGACTTTCTTATTTTAATATTTTATCTGATAAATCACCATTGTGCCAAAAGGCAATATGAAAATACTTTCATTAAAAAAAGTGCAGCTGGATAGAGAGCTGGCTCTTCATTTTCAACTCTTCGTACAGTTGCATAGTTTGGTATTATCACATTCTAAAATCTCAAAGTAGAGAACAACAGTTAAAAATAGTTTCTCAGTCTTTTTGAAATTCTTTCTTGGGAGGATTGTACATAGGCTGATAATACAGGGATGGGCAAAAAGTCAGAAATGGCTCTTACTTATGGGAAAGAGGGAAGGCTGAGAGCTGCAGTGTCTCAGATTTGGCGGCTTAGAGATGGCAGGCTGTGAGATCGAAGTTCCAGTAGAAGGTGACGAAGATCAAGGTTTGCTGAGCCACTTCACTGCTCTGAAAATGTGAAAAGGTAGAATGAAGGCCTGGCATCAACAAGCAGTTGATGGAACTGCTCTGCAATTGAATGCAAGAAGTGAATGAATATCTGTGGTGGACCGAGGAGAGAAGTGTGGAGTGTGTGTTGAATCAAATGGAATGAGGTTTGGAGTAATTTGGAAGCAGAAGGAAGGAAGGAAGAGAGGAGAGAAAGAGCAAGAGCAGGAAAGAGTTGACACAGAAATTGGAAGACAAGTATATACGGGAAACCAAGATGATGGAGCGACAGTGCTTGATATAGCTGTAGACATGTTCCTGGTAGCAGTCAGTGGGAGATAGACGCAGGGGCATCCCTCCCTCATACACTGGTTTACCTGTGCTGTGGCTGTTTAGTCTGAAGAGCTTAGAAGAAAAATAGGACTGTGTAGAGAAAAAGCAAATCTGGCACAAAACTTTAAATCTCTATGACGGACATGATGTCAATAACAAAAGCAAGGCTGTGAGATCCTTGGTGCTCTCTGAGCTTGATTGTTTTCTTGCAGACATTTCAGTGTTGGTAGGAGTGGCTTGGTGGTTCCTTGAAACTGCCAAACAACAATACAATCAAGAAACCATCAAGATCATTCCTACCAACACTTACAGGGCAAGCCATTAATAAATAAAATGAGAGAAAACCCCTCTCCCTACAAGTAGTGAATACTACCTAGCTTGGTAATGAAATGTCTGCAAGAAAACAACCAGCTCAGAGAGCACCAAGGACTGTGCAGTTTAACCCTTAGCTACAGGGTTTACTTCTATCAGTAAAAGCAAGGTTTGCTCATAGACATTGGGCTACAAAAGATGGAGAGGGGCAGAACTGCAACATGGGACAGAACTATAACTGTAAAAAGTATTCCTTTGCCCTGCAGCAAGAGAAAACATTTAACTGGGCTACAACATCTCAGCAGTAACCGAAGTGGGAAAGGCAGCACAAAATAATTGCTCCAAATTCATCAGGGTTAACAGACCTGGGCAGGGAACAGTTGCTCATGAGTTAGTCCTGATCCAGTGAAAGCATTGTGCAAATAGCTTCCTCTCTCCTTGCCTTGAATTATTTTCATGTCTATTTTGTCTTGGCAGCCGAGCTCCCCTGAGGTTTCTGAGCTGAACTGAGCTGTGGATGGGAAAAGCAGCTCTGCCTAATGGTAGAGAATTACAGCTCGGGGAGCTCATATCAAGGCGATGGGGAGAGAGCCCCCCTGCAGGGAAGGATAATGCCCAACATATGGTAGGGAGCTCCCTCCAACACGCAGCAGCTCAAGGAAACCAGTTGCTGTTCCTTTGAGGAGAGAGATAATGTTCAGACCTGCCTAGGAAGAGATTAAAAAGAGAGAGGAAGGTGCTTAAATGGAGCAATTGGCAGAATTTCAGGCCCTGCTCAGCTTCCGGTCTGAAGCCCAATCGGATTTGATAACCGGGCAGCCATTGACACTATAGTTTATTTGAAGGTACAGAGCTGGCATTAACACCCCAGCAAAGCTTACTCCTGCTGGAGAGGCAACATTTCAGAGAAGGGGAAAACCGTAACCCTAACCCTTTCCATGTTTGATATAAAGGCTAAGTCTGATTTCCACCTCAGGTAGCTTCTCTGGAGTCTATTGTAATCCTTATTTCACTTTGCAATAAGACATCTTTGAACTTTAGTGTTGGAGAGGCCACTAGAGAATATTTCTGCAAAGCAAGCAAAGGGAATTGATGGATACTGAACAAATCAACGCAGACTTCTCACTCAAGAAGGCACAAATGACCAGGCTTAAATTATCCTGTTTAAGACACCTTATATGAAGACCCAGCTTTCTGGAAAGATGGAAGGGAAGAGAAGAGGACAACCGGCAGCAAGACGGGCGGACTCAGTTACAGTGGCAATGAGTGCACAGTTAGGAGACCTGAAGATCAGGTTATGGATAGACTGTCACTGTGTGGTTGCTAGGACTTGATGGTATGTATTCAGTCAATCAATAGTTGGGCTAACAGAAAATCCAGTGCTGTATTCATCCACATGGGAACAGAGACCAGATTGGCTCTCCAATGACAGGAATGCTTCCTAGAAAGGCAAATTATAAGGAACAGCCACTTTCTGGGATGAAACTTTCTGGGCCTGTCAGAATTCATATTTGAATTTAGCAATAAAAAAACAGTCCCCTAACACTGCACCTTTAGTTTAATTTCTTAGTAAGTAGAAGGCTTACAAATACAGCCAAGTGGGGAACACTGAAACCACACTCATAATAGCTGATTATTTGGAGAGTTCTCAAGGCTTAGTCTCAAGGCCTCTTCCACCTTTGCAAATTAACAGGTATTGGGCCTGATGTTTCATGGTCTTAAAGTCAGGCAGTCATGGAGTGTTTCTGCAACAACCACCTATAAGTCGGGGAATTGTGGGTTCTTACCTTTTCAGTCTAAACCCTTACACAAATAAGCTTTTACTTTGTAGTCATTAGTTTTTCTGAGCTTGGTTATTTTCTTGCAGACTGTATATAAATAGAGAGCAAATCCCATTCACTTCTAGTACTGAAGACATTACCTAATAGGATAATGAAACATCGGCAAGAAAAGAACCACGCTTAAAGACTTCACAGGCAACTTTGACCTGCAGATACTCTCTCTTCTAGTGGTAAGCTCTTACTTCTCAAGCTGTACTTCCTCAAAAGTATATGTTATATTATTTTTTACTCCTCTCTCTCCCTTCCCCCCACATTGCTTTTGATAAATAAATTGGAAATAGCACAACTTAGACTTCAAAAGTCTGAAAAAGTTTTTGTCCACTCCAGTTTCATCCAATCTCTTTCTTCTTTTAGGACCTTAGTGAATGAGAACTCTCTGCATAATTCAAGGAAATGGCTTGAATTACAGGATTATCCAAGCCACGTTGGCTCAGGGGTTAGAGTGCAGTACTGCAGGCTACTTCTGCTGACTGCTGGCTGCCTGCAATTTGGCAGTTCAAATCTCACCAGGCTCAAGATTGACTAAGCCTTCTATCCTTCCGAGGTGGGTAAAATGAAAACCCAAATGGTTGAGGGAAAGATGCTACTCTGTAAACCACTTAGAGAGGGCTGTAAAGCAGTATATGTCTAAGTGCTATTGCTATCCTCAAGGAACTCATTGTTCATTCTCATTTAAATGGCAAATTCTCAAAGCAAGATCTGGTTTTAAGTTTTCTGTACCTTGAGCATAATGAACTTCATTACTCCTCCTCTGGGAAGGCAGGATAGTTTCTCTTTCTCCTGCCCAAATCAAATCTAGGAGCAATTTATAGTTTCTTTCCTGAACACTTATTTTATTTTTTTACTCCTCTGGAGGATATAATTCATTGTTTCCAAAGCCAATATTCTATATACATTTAAAATTTCAGATTAGAACTGTGAGGCTTCAATTCAAGCCCCTATTTAGTTATGTCTTTGGGTCAGTTCCTTTTTTCAGCCTAACATATTTTATATAATTATTGTGAGCTGAGCAACCCATGACTGCTTTCATTCTCACCCCAAGGTCTCAAGATCATCTTGCTGAAATTCAGTGCCAAAAGAGCTTTTTTTTTTTAATGGCAAAATTTGCATTTGGGTCTGTATGTTTCCAAAAGAAAGTGGAAATGGAACGGGAGGCTTCTGGTTCCTCCCTTAAAACTCCACAAAATTGTGCTGCCAAGCAACCATCTTGCTCAATTTTGGCATCCTGGTTATAATGGAGAGATTTTTAAGGATGGAAATGGGATCCTCCTAGACCTTTCCTATTCCCATTCCTGCCTTTAAACTGTCCTTCTAAAATAAAACAAAAAAAAGAGCTAAATAAAAATCTTCTCCCGGCCATACTGGTGATGTCACGTTCTCCTTTCAGCTAGTGAAGGGAATTGCTGCCTTTGATTAAGGAAAACTGCCCACTGCTGACTTTGGATTAAGAGCTATAAAAGTGTTAGAATCCATTTCAGTCAATATGGAAAGACATGCTGCCCTTACTTCATTTCTACATAGCTCTAGCATTTCAAACATCTCTGCCAGATAGTTAACTTTCTAGCTGTCCCAGAAAGCCTTGCTGCTGGAGCGCTCATTCAACCATCACATGAGTTATAAATTGGAGCAAACTACCCTGATCTATTGTATGAAGGCAGGATATCACTTTAACAGCCCTGAGTTCCTCTGAAAACGCACATCAATGCCATTCTCCCTTCCAGATCTATAGCTTGGTTCCTGAAAACATCTCACATTGGTTATTTTGGAGCCAACATCTATTTATGGTCCTTGACTTGTGTGGGTCTATCAGAACCTCTATACATTTCCAGCTTCCATTCTTGGGTTTCTTTTGACTGTCCAGGAGTGAATTCATATAGCCTTTCCTTCCCCCGTCTTCCTGAGCCATCTCATCTGGTTCCAAGCATAAGAGGCCAGTTTTACCGTCTTCTTTTAACACAAAGCAGAAATATATATGCATGGGAGGCAGACAGCCAGCAGGAGGTTAGGGGGTGGAGGGGAGAGAAAATAGTGTTTAGATGGATTATGAGCAATTTCATCCTCTGAAGGCAAAGCTTTATTCTAAAAGTATTGGAAACCCTTTGGCTCTCGGCATCTGAGCTCAGTAAGGTCTCCTGCTGCTCTGGTATCTTTTAGGGGGGTTGAAGCTACAGGAGTTGTAGGCAATTTGGGACTTTCAGGTAAAAATTGGAGAAGGCAGAAAGAAGTGAGAAAGCTGCCAACATAGACTTTTATGCATGACACTGGAACTCAAGTCCATGCAATTTACTCAGGGTTGGAAATATTTTTTCAGAAGCTTCAGCAGGAATCTCAAGATGACCAGAAAATGTGGATGGTAAGAAAAGGATCTGGCATCCTTTGAGGCTGTAAGTGGATTCCGCAACAGCTTGAAACTCTGCCCTAGATGGATAACTCTTGCCGTGAGTGGGAAGAGGATTTAGGGAGTGTAGTCTAAACACATTTGGTGGGTGCCAAGTTGAGGCAAACTAAGTGAGAGCCTTTCCCAAAATGTGATACATGCTATTTATGTGCCATGTTCTGATTTATTAACAGATTTATTTACAATTTTAATTTATTTTATTTTTATATTACACCTTCATTAGTTATAAATAATTCAAGGTGGTGAACATATACTTAACACATCCTCCTATTTTCCCCTGTGACATGAGTTGGGCTGAGAGTGATTGGTCCAAGGTCACTCAGATGACGTTCATGTCTAAAACGCGACTAGAACTCACAGTCTCCTGGTTTCTAGCCTGGAACCTTAAATACTAGACCATACTGTTTCTTTCATTATTATTATGATGATGATGATAAGTGTCAGCCTTGGAAGCCACATTTTACTTAAGGGCTCTAAGGCTGCCACAATAAGTGCCTGGGAATTTAGGAGAGGGGATATTCATAGAGAGCTGGAAGATTAGACACAACAACATTCTTTCACAGAGAGTCAAGGACATGTTAACCTGCACCTGGAAGAGGAATGTTTGGAGGAATGGCTTCAGTTGGGATGGTAGTTGATTGGGCCATATGATGGGTGATGAGGGCAGGGGGATGAATGTTTGATTTTCTTTTGGGGAGGGAAAACCTGAAACTTTCAGATTCAGGTTTTCCCAGATGTGCCAATAAGACTTCTTTAATAAATTCTTACTTGGATGAATTTTGTTTCTGAGTGATGAATGGACAATGGGGAGTTTCATTGGAATGCAACATTTATACTGTTTTAAGACTTATCAATTTTTGCCTGTGATCTTCACTAACTTATCTTTTCCCTAATATTTTCCTCCTTTATTTAAATATATTCCTCTTAAACATTTGCAACTAGAATCATACAAAGAGAGACCCGGAAGACACTTGGAAGTGAGTGTGAAACTCACAAGCAGCATTAGTCAAAGACTAGCTGTCTGATATAAAACTTTCACTGGCTGTAAGGTACTCTAAAATTATAACAGATTAACAGAGTTGGAAGTGACCTTGTAGGTCATCTAGTCCACCCCCCCCCCCAAATTTAAATGTCTCTTCCGATTCTGTACCTGTCGTAACGCTTCCATTTCCTCGCTGGCTACTTTCTTCTCCGAGGACGTGTTCTTCAGTTTGGATTCCGCCAGCTCCAGCTCTGTCTGCAGCTTGTCTAGTTCCTTGATCACCTGATCCCTCTCGCTCATGATGAGACGATACTCGCTGAAAACCGAGTCCCGCTCCTCCTTGTACTTCTCCGCATCCTTGGAGGCCTTCAGCTGCACCGTTTTGTACCTCGTGGCCTCCGACTGCAAGCGTTCCATCTCTCTCTGAAGCTCCTTGTTCTGGGCGGTGGCTTTGCTCAGCTCCTGTTGTATGGTCTCAAATCTGAAAGGAGATAGACAAAGGGGGGGGGGGTTGGTTTTCAGGAAAGGAAAGTTGCCTTAAATTCCTTAAATCGCTTAAGAGCCAACACACACACACACACACACTCTTTAAAACAGCCGTAGTAGAAGCAACGTGGCCTACTGCCCTCTGCTTTGCCCGGCAAGCAGAGTTCAACTTTAACGCCAATAAAACGTGAGCGGATGTGAGGAGTTGAGCGGTGTCTTAGTTTATCTTTCAAAGTGCCTTTAAAACAATTTAAAAAAAAATAATACCTACCTCACTTCCACCTCTTCAGAGGCAGACTGAGAATGAACGGAGACGCCCTTTGACAGAATCAAAACCCCGTGAAGTCTTACTGCCGCTTTGTAAAGCCTTAGTAAGGCCACAGCTGGAATGCTGCATCCAGTTTGGGTCACCGCACGACACACACACACAGCCCAAAAAATGTTGAGGCTTTGGAAAAAGTGCGGAGAAGAGCAACTAAGGTAATTAAAGGAGTGGAGTCTAAAACGTAGGAAGAATAGTTGCAGGAATTGGGTATGTCTAATCGAGAGAAAAGAAGGACCAGAGGGGACATGGTAGCAGTAGTTCCAGTATTTGAGGGCCAGTCACAAAGAGGGTCAAGCTATTTTCCAAAGCACCAGAAGGCAGAAGAAGAAACAACAGATGGAAACTAATCAAGGAGAGAAGCAACCTGGAACTAAGGAGAAATTTCCTGACCGTTAAGAACTATTAACCAGTAGAACAACTTGCCTTCAGAAGTTGTGGGTGCTCCATCACTGGAGGCTTTTAAAAAGAGACTGGACTGCTACTTGTCTGGAACGGTGTAGGATCTCCTGCTTGAGCAGGAGGGGGCTGGGCTAGAAGACCTCCAAGGTCCCTTGCAGCTCTATTCTGATTCTGGATGTAAGGACAGTCCAGTCTTTGTGGACTTTTCACCTCAAAACCTGCATCCAGGAACACACACAGACTCACACTTCAAATCTCAACTGTCAAACAGGCAGAAAACCAACTAAGTCAGTTCCGTTACGTCTACTTTGCTCCTGAGAGTCCGTCAGCACCATCATCAAGGAAGTTGAAAGAGAGCACTGAGTGACCGACTGAGAAGACCCCCCCCCATTTGAGAAACTGATTTTCACCTTCTCAGGGAAGTCGAACATTGCTGCTGGAAATGGACAGCTGTGTCTCTCTGCTTCATCAACATGTCCATCTGTTTCTGGAGACGTTTGTTTTCTTCTTCGGTTTGCTCCAACCGGCTCAGATCGCTATTGTGACTGGCTATTTTTTCATTGTACCGCTTTCGTAGTGCATCGTAGTCCTTCTTCACAACTTCTAGCTTATCCATTGCTGTATCGTAGAGTTTGTTCAAGATCTCCGATGACCCATTCTGCTTCATAACCTACGGGAGAGAAAGACACTTTTAACAAAGCTTTATAGGATAAAGTGAGACAGGTCTCAGTCTCGTTTTAAGCCCAGGAAAGCCCAGTGAGTTTTTTTATTTTTAGTGTGTGTGTGTGTGTGTGTGTGTGTGTGTTTATTTATATATTTATATTTAAATAAGGAGTGGTGCGGTGGCCTAGAGGTGGAGCTGTGGCCTCACAAACAGGAGGCTATGAGTTCAATCCTAGGCAGAGGCAGATATTTCTCTGGGCACACTGAGATTATATCTGCTGAACAAAACTCTGCATTGGCGACAGGAAGGGCATCCGGCCACTAAAACACTCTGCTAGCTCCATGCAGTTGCCTAGACTCCACCCTGCAAGGGATTATGGGGTTGTTAAAAGATGATGATATATTTAAATAAATACTTTACTTAAATATTTACCGGTCCATTGAACAATCATGAATACCTTGTCTCAATGCAATTTAAAGATAGGTCCAGTTGTACACTACACCATGAAAAGTTGAGTGTTCTCTCTTTTTTTTTTAAGATGTTGTTTCAAAAACATCATTTCCATAATGCCTTATGCATTAACTTAAAAATACTAAAGTGCCATACATAACATTCAAGAAAAAAGGCAGGTGGAAGAGAAAATTTGGACTCTGAAGAAGCAGGATACAAAACATACTGATACGCTTAAACTCTGGTGTTGGAGAAGATTCATAGACCAATGAGGATAGCCAAGGAATGATAGAACCAATCAATTGAAAAATCTCACCCAAGGAACAAATGACTAGGTTTAAATTATATTTTAGGCATATTACGTAAAGAACCAACTTCTTTGAGAAGTGCATAATGCAGGGAATGGTGGAAAGGAAATAAAAAAGGAGAATGACCAGCAGGAAATAGATGGTCAATTACAGCAGTGATGGATGAAAAGACAGGATAGGGAAGTTCTCCCTCGGAGGTCACCAAGAATTGATGCTGATGTAAGGGCACTCTACCAATCCCTCAAAAGTTACCATTCCAATTGGGCATTTATGCCCGAGAACTTTCTTTGCCATAATCCTGAAATGTCTTTGTATTAGCCATTCTTCTCGGGGAGAAATTGCAGCTTCAGATTCCTGCACCGACATGAATCAATGATCCTGGAGCCACAAAGATTCAAGTGAAGTGAGAAGTGGGAATGGTACAAGTGATTGTTTCTAGACAAATACAGTGGAGGATAGCAGGTTGGAAGTAGAGGTTCTACCTAATTCATTTCTTTTCGTGTCCTCTCCAGACTGCAGAAAACCCTCCAATGTTCTTCAACCTTTGTTGAAGATCCAGTAAATGTCCAAGATCTTGCTTTGGTCTTCTGGAATGCTCCACTAACTTCAAGCAAGGAGGAAGGAAGGATTCACAAGACTATACTCCATCCCAAAAGCAACAATAAAATCCTTGTGTATAGAGATAGAATTCTATACACCAAAATAGAATTAAAACAGGACAAGGGACACCCACATCAGCTAACCACAAGATGGCCACCACTGTAGCCTATTAAATATGCATTGAAGTCAAAGAGGTTAAGAAAGTATTGGCCAGTATATGGAGCACTGATTATTTGCAAACTTTTTACACAAGTCCTTGATTGACAGAGGTTTGTTTAGTGATCATTCAAAGTTACAACGGCGCTGAGAAAAGGGACTTATGACCGTCTTTCACATTTATTGACCAAGCACTGATGATGTTACCTAGTTTGGGTAATGAAACATCTGCAAGAAAACAGGCAAGCTCAGAGAGCACCAAGGACCTCTCATGTCAACCCTGAGCTACAAACATTCTCCTTTATTGGTACATTTATGACCTCTGCAGCATCCCCATGGTCACATGATCAAAATTGGTAGTAATGACTTGATTGTTTGAACACACATGTTAATTCTGCACAGCAACACTAAACATTCACCAAAACGTGTTGAATAATCCCTTATAACCAAGTTATACAATCAAATGCGCCAAATCTTTTGATATTACCACCCTGTTGCATTTTGGTACCTAAAAATTATAGGCTACCACAATTTAAGGATTAATATTACCTTATAGCTTAAGCCGTGCTCTGGTTTATGTGTAATTGAGAGATAAGCTGCCAAAATATGATTTCAACGTAGATTTCACGATGAAAATGCTTTAATTTCACAACATATAGACAGATTTTCAATCGGGAAAATGTGACCGTCTTAGACCAGGCCAAGTCCAAAAACACCGGGGCGGGTGGGTTTAGAAGCCTGGCACTCTGACAAATCAGTCATCAACAGACACCTAGACATTAACAACATCTATAGACTATGCAAAAGAGACAATCAATCAGTCCAAAAGGGAACAAAAAGATCTAAGCACCTCTTCACCAGCAATCAGCACCCAGATCAGCATAGATTAACTCCAAGGTTAACATCAGGCCAACAATTGCAAACTGCGAACTCTGCATTGGTGACAGGAAGGGCATCCGGCCAGTAAACATCAGACCAACAATCAAGTAAACAAAACCCCAATCAAGAAAATGCCAAAGAGCCAACAGCAAACAACCCAACCAAAGAATCTCTAAGACCAAGCCTACCAACACTGACAGGGCAAGACAACAGAATACAAACTGACAGAAAACCCCACTCCTTACTAGCACTGATGATGTTAGCTAACTGGGTCGTGAAACGTCTGCAAGAAAAGAAGCGAGCTCAAAGAGCATCAAGGACCTCTCATGTCAACCCAGAGCTGCAAATATTCTCCTTTATTAGCCACACAGATTTTGTTATTTGTCATTATTTTATTCTAGAACTTTTAACTAGATACTCTTTTGAGTATTTTTAATTGTACTGGTCTTTGTAATAAATACTCTGAATCTCTACACACATATACACAAACACACATACATACAGTACTTATCCATATATCCATACACACACATACCAGTAGCCTCATCCATAAGTCGGCCTGTCTTTAATCTGCTGTTATGTGCAATTCAGATTCAAAGGCATTTATTCCTTTGGAAAAGGAATAAACCATTAAGAAGGAGTATTAATTTCTGATGGAAATGAGGCAATGTTAAATATCTCAAGATATTTAACTGGTCAACGACTGGCTCTTAAAAAGTTCCAGCAGGGTGCATCCTCCAACCAACCTCAGATAAGCAAGGAAGGGTCTGTGTAAGGCTCGAATGGAGCCTTATCGGAGAACCCCAGGGCCACAGCTTCGAAAAGTGCAGGCAGTCCTCGGCTTATGACCACAGCTGGGTCGAATGTTTTTGTTCAGCGAGACATTCGTTAAGTGAGTTTGGCTCCTTGTTACGACCTTTCTTGCCCCGGTTGTTAAGTGCATCACCACGGTGGATAAGTTAGTAACCCGGTTGCTAAGTGAATCGGGCTTCCCCGTGGACTTCGCTCGCCAAAGAGGTGTGCGTCACACACACACACACACACACACACACACACACGCAAAGGTCATCAGTGTGAACCAGCTGCCCAACACCTGAATTTCGATCCTGCGACCGTGGAGATCCTGCAGAGGTCGTTAACTGTGAAAAAAGGAAGTCACGTTTTTTTTTTCCCAGCGCCGCTGTTAACTTCGAACGGTCGCTAAACGTGGGCTACCCGCAGTCTCCTCCTGTACCTTGGCCAGCGACAACGAGCGGGGGTGACTTAAGGACGCCTCCGGCGGGTCGATCCCGCTCGAAGGAGACCGTATACCACGTTCGCTCTTTTAAGAAAAACCAAAGGCAGGAGGTAGAGAAGAGCAGCCAACGGGAGTCTAAAAAACAAACAAGCACAGAGGCACACACACCCAAAAAAAAGCTGGAGGAGGAGTTTCCCCGTTCAACTTCCCGACGAAGAAGGCGAGAGCAAATAAATCTCGGCGGGGCCAAAGGCTACCGCCGTGCAAAGAAGGAAGCTCGTAGTAGGCAAGAAAAGCAGACGGATAGAAAAAAAAACCAATGGGCATCTCTGTTGGAGGAAGTAATTTGAGACCAAGGTCTGACTTCACAACCGGTTCCTGCTTATGATGGTTGCGACATCCCGCTTCGGTGACCTTCAGAGAAGCAAAGTTCACGGGGAAGCCAGATTCACTTAACGACCGGCTTACTAACTGATCGACTGCGGCGATTCACTTAACCACGGTGGCAAGGAAGGTCGTAAACATGGGACAAAACGCCCTTAACGACGGAAATTTGGGGGCCAATTATGGCGGTATGTCTACCTGTACATTATAAAGTGCAGATATTCGTTGGGTACAGTGGATCTGGTAGCATATAAAACCAGAACTTGTGAATCCTAGGATGGCTGAGATATTCGCGAAACCTTCAAAGGCAAGGAGAAAATAAGTTTGTTTCAACGTTGAAATCAAATTTCTGAAAGGTTAATAAAAAAACATAAGTTTGCTGGAATGGCAGGATTCAAGCTAAGCGTCACACTGGCAGACAATGGCACAGAGCATTAAATTATTTTGCTAAGGTCTCCACGGTGTTGTTAATTATTATGGTTAATACATCATCATGGAAGAATCTATCTATCTGACCTGATGGTACGTAATTCATTGTTTATAAATATATTTTTTTATAAAAATGAAAGGGAAAGGGAAAGGCAGTGAGGAGGGGAGGGAGGGAG